>OX453283.1:27576348-27623848 GCA_949710005.1 Ricordea florida
TTCTATCACAAATGCCGCGCTCTGATTGGCTACGCTACCCACTATCCATTCTGTGATAGATAGTGAGTAGCGTAGCAGTGTGCCCTTGCTAACAAAATGGCGGCCGCTTCTTCACGTTTTCGAAGTGTCCGTGAAGAAGAATTAGACAGTTTACTGGTCCAGGTTGTTCCAGAAAAGACAAAGTTTTGAACGACTAGTAGGTTATACTAAAACAATTAGATTATTCGCTCTCGATTTCTATGCGTGATAGTTGACTCGGGCTGCGCCCTCGTCAACTATCACGCGATAGAAATCTCGAGCTCATAATCTAATTGTTTAATAGAAACATGAATTCTAACCAATGAGCGCGCGTATTTTCTTAAAATCACTTGGTGCACACTTACTTATTGAGCACAATATACAGGAAAGGTCAGTTTCTCTTTCAATTGCAACCTGCGATGAAGGAAAGAAAATAACTCGCATTAGTGAGCATCACGCACGTCCTGTTGCGTTAACATAGGGAATTTGATATTTCATCAACATTGAGCTGACTCCATTAACTCATTCATTTCCATGATCTGAGTATTAATTCTCATAGCTAAGTACCTGACACTCCTTTTTGTTCTTTTACTTGGCTAATTTCACGTTTGTTTGACGACGTATTGATACTATAAGGAGAAGCTGCAATTTGATCGTCTCTGGGAGTAAGACATTTCTAGATCTTTTAAACGGATACCACAGTTTACCGTCAAGTGGTTGGCTGTGTAGTATCACGTGGTTAACAGTATCACGTGGTTAACTGTGTATTCCTTGATGACTTGTGACTTAACATTCATTTTTAACCAATGGTTACCGAGTAAACGTGTGCAATCACACAACAATTGCACTTCATTACCAGTGGTAATCACATGGTATATACTAATGGACAAAAATTTGATTTGTTTCTTAATGGATATATTATATGCCCATAGAAATAAGTTATTCGCAACATGCCAGGGCAGTTAACAGCAAGTTTAATCTCGTTAAAAAATATCCCACTGTTTTTCCCTTTTTTGCACTTCTATAAGTCCACTTCGTGTCAGTAAAACGCATAAAACGTGAACAAGGTGCAGAACATGAGCATTTGTTTCCAAACCAAAGGACGCGAAACGGTTTTTTCAGGAGAGGATAAATAAGCGGAAATGAGCTGAAAACACGATGAAAAGTGCAACGAAGGTGTCCATAAAATATACATCAGATCGCAAAATTTTCTAACATACATTTAAAACAAACTTCTACCTCAGCGACCCTGAGTTGGCGTTAGGCTGAGATCCAAAACTACGTGAGCTGTTAAGTTAGTCTGGTGAACAGTCACAGAAATGATAACCGTAGAGATAGAACGAAGGCGCGAGAAAAGGAAGCGGTGAAAAGAAAGGGCCTTACCGCCCCCTTTATCGCTTGTTATTTTTTTGGCGCCGCTCCACGAGTCTGCACTCCCAAAAGAAAATACGACAGAAAAAACGTTGACTCAATAGAGGTCCTATGCTATTGTGGTGTTGCTATCATTAAAGGAAATATTATTCGAAATTGTTAGAAAGGGATTATATTCAAATTTGTCTGCGGTATATAATTATTCATCTAGAAAACCATCTGCAGTGGGCTTATTTCACCACTGTTGATCGGCAGATGAAAATTTCACACGGCGGTTATTACAACCCACTTGGAGTTTCCCAGGAGAAAGCTTCAGGGGACATAACGTCTCCTTATTCTGCCGATAAATCTATTTCCTACCGCCGTTTGTTACAAAGATTAAATATTTCTTTGTGGCGAACACAACTAAGAACGAAGTAATTAAGACTCGATTTTAAAAAAGACTACATTATTTACTTATTCCATTTCTGCTGCATAATCATGAAAATTACTGACCTAAAAACAATCATGTAAGAGCTAAGTTAAAACTCAGTTGTTCATTTTCGCCCCAAAAACAAATTTACTGTTAAGAATAAAGCTATAAAATCTCTCTTCCTCATTGTACCTATAAAAACAAAATATTTGTCCTTGTAAAAAACACTTTATAACCTTTGTTTTTCGAGTAAATTATTGTAAAAGAACTTCCATGTTTAAGAGCAAAAAGTCATTTACTAACGTGTCAACCACAAGTTATTAATAAAACTGTCACCGTCTGGTCGGTAAAATATTTTTACGGGTATTTTTACCACTTTCATTTTCAGGTAACAAAGGTTCAGTCGAAAGTGAGCATTGAAACTGCACGTGTTTACAGAGGTAAAAAGACGGTGACAACAAAAAACACAGCAATTAAATGTTTCAGTGACAATAGCAGAAACAATAGCAACAGAACTATTTAGTAAGAAAAAATTCAAGGCATGGTTTGTTTTAAACCGGCGGTTCATCAGTTAATTACCTCTATGTGTTTTTGAGAAAAACATAACGCGAATAAGTTGAGCTACATTTACCACAGTTTCAAAAAGCGATTTTGTTCTAAGAAAAACTTAAATTAATTTACGCGACCTCTACTTTTTAATCACATGTAGTATATTTTCCTGTCGAAGCATAAATGTTATAATTCCGTCTAGTTAAGGTTTTCGCTTGCCTCAAACAAACTACAAAAAGTTCACCAAAAAAAAATTAGCCTACCTCTTCGACAACCACCAGTCTTAGATGAATCGAAATCGCATCTTTTTTACCTTTTGTGCGTGAACGAAGGTAAATATAACTAGCACGATTTTTTCTGTTGCCGTGAATTACACTCAACAGCGCACCTAATACACAAATGGTTCTGCGTTGAATGAAGCCCACACTGAATCCTATTGCATTGTGGGATAGACTCCCCAGGTTGACTCAAAGACTGTCCGTCCATTTCCCAATGAGTAAATTATATTTATAGAAACTAATTTTAGCGTTCCATCCTTCCTGCTTGGTTTGAAGACGTTTGAATTAATCACAAATAAGGAGGAACAGCGTGAACACGGAACAATTTTTCTCGAAGCCGCTTCATTTGACGAAACTCATCAAACGCGTTAAGCGAGCGCAACTCAAACGAAAGAAACATTATCTAGAATTTTCTGGAAGAACTGAGCCTCAAGTTTCTTCTTTACACCAATGATTATCTTTTCAATTATTGAACGAATTCAATGTATAAAAACAGATTGCAACGTGAAAATCAATGGACAAGTTATAAGCACACTTATAGTAAACACACAGTACCACAGTGCAGTACTGTTCAGTAGCTTTCCACAGAATGGTCACACCGCATGGTTTGATTCACAGATGAAAAATTTAGAACCGCACTGTATAGTAAAACAAATGAATGAATTTTATAAATTTTATTTATTTATAAAGAATGTTCAGACTGTAAGGTTGAATCCACGGTAGAAAAGTTAGAATCTTGACGAAAGCGAGTCATTCTCTTTAACTGAATAAAATCAATCGTACATATGGCTTCTCTTTAGGAAGGAAGTATTTCTATTGCGAAGCGTAATTAAAACGCTAATAAAATCAAATTTGTTTTGAATATCTACAAAGATTTTATGTTATCTCAAACATCGGGGTAATTATTTTCAGCAGGGAGAACATCAAAATATAATTTTTGCTGTCACCATTACAGCATCTGTACTGAGGAGATTTCTAACGGAGTCACCCTGGAAAACCCAAATAAATATCTTTAAATTAGACACATAAAAGTTTGCCTGCTGACCTGGTTAATTATTTAAATAATAATTAATAATTATTGATTATTAATTATTATTAAATTATTAATTTTAATTTCCAAGGGCAATTTCTATATGACGTCAGTACCCTGCTGTGTTAAATGGTTCAACTATAATTTTTCAAGGGACATTAGCCCGCCCGTTTACATCATCATGAATTTTGAAGATTTCCGTTGCCTTTGCTAGTCGGCATATTTTAACAATATATTATAATTCTTGCACTAGGATTTTCCAGTCGGAACACGAGAGAAGTTATGTCACTTGTGAAGTAAACTAAGTCACATACAACATTTCCGTTTTTGTCTATCGTTTTCTTGTTTAGTGATGGTTCCGTGCGCCTTTTTTGACACCACGATCATTATTGCGAACAAAGCACTTGGCTGTTTTTGTTTTCCTTTTTCGCTCAGCAGGACTTCGCTTTCTAAGCCGTGCTTCACTGCATGTTTCCTAATGCATACTGCTGAGCTCGAAGTAAAAAAACTTCATCGTGCGATTATTTTTTCACATTCAAAAACACCGTTAATTTGAAGTTAGTGTTAGTGATAGCAATAATTAACGATCACCTGCTGTTATCTATGGGCGATACTTACCCGCATTGACCGCTTAATTAACATGCAATTTAAGGAAATATGAATGAGAGGGTTGGTCATAATTATTTCATGGCAAATAAAAAGCGGAACGATGCATTCGGGGCTAGATAAGACCGACCACAACAATCCCAAAATTTTTCTGTGACTAACGAAAAACAATACATACTACGAAACAAAAGTACCAAAATATAGTACTGTTCAGTAGCTTTCCAAAGAATGGTCACACTGCATGATTTTATCCACAGATGAAAAAGTTAGAACCACACTGTATTGTAAAACAAACAGTACCACAGTACAGTACTGTTCAGTAGCTTTACAAAGAATGGTCACACTGCATGATTTTATCCACAGATGAAAAAGTTAGAACCACACTGTATTGTAAAACAAACAGTACCACAGTACAGTACTGTTCAGTAGCTTTACAAAGAATGGTCACACTGCATGATTTTATCCACAGATGAAAAAGTTAGAACCACACTGTATTGTAAAACAAACAGTACCACAGTACAGTACTGTTCAGTAGCTTTACAAAGAATGGTCACACTGCATGGTTTGATCCACAGATGAAAAAGTTAGAACCACACTGTATAGTAAAACAAACAGTACCACAGTACAGTGCTGTTCAGTAGCTTTACAAAGAATGGTCACACTGCATGGTTTGATCCACAGATGAAAAAGTTAGAACCACACTGTATAGTAAAACAAACAATACCACAGTACAGTACTGTTCAGTAGCTTTACAAAGAATGGTCACACTGCATGGTTTGATCCACAGATGAAAAAGATAGAACCACACTGTATAGTAAAACAAACAGTACCACAGTACAGTACTGTTCAGTAGCTTTACAAAGAATGGTCACACTGCATGGTTTGATCCACAGATGAAAAAGATAGAACCACACTGTATAGTAAAACAAACAGTACCACAGTACAGTACTGTTCAGTAGCTTTACAAAGAATGGTCACACTGCATGGTTTGATCCACAGATGAAAAAGATAGAACCACACTGTATAGTAAAACAAACAGTACCACAGTACAGTACTGTTCAGTAGCTTTACAAAGAATGGTCACACTGCATGGTTTGATCCACAGATGAAAAAGATAGAACCACACTGTATAGTAAAACAAACAGTACCACAGTACAGTACTGTTCAGTAGCTTTACAAAGAATGGTCACACTGCATGGTTTGATCCACAGATGAAAAAGATAGAACCACACTGTATAGTAAAACAAACAGTACCACAGTACAGTACTGTTCAGTAGCTTTACAAAGAATGGTCACACTGCATGGTTTGATCCACAGATGAAAAAGATAGAACCACACTGTATAGTAAAACAAACAGTACCACAGTACAGTACTGTTCAGGAGCTTTACAAAGAATGGTCACAGTACATGGTTTGATCCACACATGAAAAAGTCAGAACCACATTGTATATAGCTAAACAAACAGTACCACAATACTGTATAAATCAACAGATGAACTAATAGGGGTTTTACAATCATGACAAAGGCCCGACAGCTTTCGACTCATACGTACACGCGCCGACACGCGCACCAACATACCCACCCACACTCTCACGCTCGACGCACCCACGCACGCTCACACCCACCCACGCACGTAATTCAATCGTGTAACCAACAGTTCCACTAAAAGTCGTCTTCCTAAAATATCTACGCTCAAGTAGGAAGCGCAATTTCGTCTCATCGTGAATAACATAAATGATTTTCACCAGACACTGGGTATTATGACGGACTCGGTGTATAGTTTTGGAAGTACTTATACGGAACTAGAATAGACTGTCGACGACATCAACACAGCGTTTCGATTTTCCTCTATATCAGACTCTATGCTATATTTTCTAAACTAGGAAATACTCTTACGATGTTTATGCATTTGCAAGGAAAAAAACTATTAGGCCTAAACAGAACTCGATCGACGTTGAAAAAAATACACGCTGGGTCTTCGTTTTCAAGCTGTTTGCGACATCTCTTTTCGTCTGCCGTTTGTCATTCTAATGGAAATTTTCCCCCTCCGCCACAAATGAAAGATCTACAATCGAGGCCCAGAAACAGTCATAAATTGTTCAATTTCCAGCACTGCTGAATTTGAGTTAGAATGTACTCACCGACGAAAACGGTGTCTTGAAGCCAAGCTTTTGTTGAAAAACTGCTATCGACCAATCTCCTCAGTTTTATGTGAATTATTGTACGTATAATGTAGCCAATCACAACTGGCACTCCTTTGCCGCGAGGTAAAGTCTCTTTCTCAGTCAGTCTGTAACGCAATTCCGTCGCAAGTTTCCTTTAAAGATCATACAGTTAACAACAAACCGGTCTCTCTCCACATGATTTGATTCAAGAAAGAAATTTTGATAAGTGTTTGTTGTAGACAATTTAGACTAACAAGTAAATGTAATATTGAACTGGAAAACTTGAAGTTTACTGTCTGGGAAAAATGACAAGAAATTATAAAGCTGTTATTAGGTCGTGAAGCATAAATCCGTTCGGTAGCCTGAGATTAAAAACTGTCATCAAAGAATTCTCATATGTTATTCAGTTTTAATTCGTTTCAAGCCGACGTTAAGCACGGTGGATGCAGTGCAAATAAATCAATTAAAGCGAATAACAGTATGGTATTAAAACACGGTACTTTAAGTATTATAAAATCTCTGGGGGAGGACACGAAACCTCTCTTAAGAATAGCTGATAATGTTTATCGCACTCATCGCTTACGCCCTAAAATCTTTACCAAGTTGATTAGAGCGTAACAGTGCATTTTAAGATACCGTTTTTTGACAGGTAGATTTTGATTTTCTTTTCGCTAAGGTGTTCCAGGATTATTCTTGCTTTACTTCATTCTAATATGGATTTCATTTTCGGAAGTCGTTTCGAGAGAATTAATTTCCTGTTTTCTAAGACGTATTAAGCAGTACGCGAAAAGTAATTTAGCGCGAACCATGGCGATTTTCGAGAGGAAGGCGGATCAGAAACAAATCGCTTCAGTGGAAAAGGCTTGCGCATTATTCCTAGCTACAACAATGAAGGGTTGTACTTTGTACAAGATGCGCTTTAACTAAAACATCGAAAAATAAAGTCAAAGACATTACATTTTCACAGTTGTCGATGGGCAAATAAGAATTTAATGGCTGGCTCAAGATTAAACAAAGTTTCAGAAATTTTTGGGTTTGACGATTAAAACTGTGGGTAGAAAAGGTGGCTTAAATTTACAACTTTAAAAACCTGCATACTACATAATTCAACAAAAAATAAAAATTTTAAAAGTAGTAAAGGTAATAGCACTAGCAGCAACGGTAGCAGTAGTAGCAGCAGCAGTAGTAGTAGTGGTATTAGTAGTAGTAGTAGTAGTAGTAGTAGTAGCAGTAGCAGTAGCAGTAGCAGTAGCAGTAGCAGTAGCAGTAGCAGTAGCAGTAGCAGTAGCAGTAGCAGTAGCAGCAGCAGTAGCAGCAGCAGCAGCAGCAGCAGCAGTAGCAGTAGCAGTAGCAGTAGCAGTAGCGGTAGCGGTAGCGGTAGCAGTAGCAGTAGCAGTAGCGTACAGGAGTAGTAGTAGCAGTAGCAGTAGCAGTAGTAGCAGTAGCATTAGTAGTCGTAGTAGTAGTAGTAGTAGTAGTAGTAGTAGCAGTAGCAGCAGTAGTAGCAGTAGCAGTAGCAGTAACAGCAGTAGCAGTACGTAGTAGTAGCAGTAGTAGTAGTAGTAGTAGTAGTAAAAGCAGTAGCAGAAGCAGTAGCAGTAGCGTTAGTAGCAGTAGCAGTAGCAGTAGCATTAGTAGTAGTAGTAGTAGTAGTAGTAGTAGTAGTAATAGTAGTAGTATCAGTAGCAGCAGCAGCAGTAGCAGTAGCATTAGTAGTAGTAGTAGTAGTAGCAGCAGTAGTAGTAGTAGTAGTAGAAGCAGTAGCAGTAGCAGTAGCATTAGTAGTAGTAGCAGCAGTAGTAGTAGTAGTAGTAGTAGTAGTATAGTAGTAGAAGCAGTAGCAGTAGCAGCAGCATTAGTAGCACTAGCATTAGTAGTAGTAGTAGTAATAGTAGCAGTAGCAGTGTTTGCATACAGTAGTAGTAGCAGCAGCAGTAGCAGTAGCACTAGTAGCAGTAGCAGTAGCAACAACAGCAGCAGTTGTGGTAGCAGTAAACCAACTTTCTTTAATCCCAGCAGTTTGCCTAGATTCACTACTGTTAAGCATGAAATGCAAACAGTACTTACTCTTCCACTTGAAAATCCTTAAGCTTAAAACACCATAACTTTAGAGTGCTTGCAACAAATGTAATTCATACTTTTTTCTGTAGTTAGAAAAGGCGACATTTAATCAGATACTTTAATAGTACGAATGTTAAATCGATCTACACTCTTTTTCCTTTTCTTACCAGCGTCAAACGTTAGAATCGTTTTGCTCCGCAATGTTTTTTCTTCAGCCATTTCGTTTTGTTCATAACTTTGTCAATACGGTGTTATTGCTATTTTTCTTCAGCTTATTTTGCGCAAATAAAAACAAAAGAAAACGCCTCCAAAGAAATGATGTGAATTTTAGTCAGCTTACAACAACAATTCTTGAGTGGTTTCTTCGAAAAAATAGTTTTCGTTAGAAAAAACGTCACGAGATCCTTATGATGGTACTCCATTAAAATAAAGAATTGAAACACAACATGCAACAAATAATTCATGTACGTTAAAAATATTGTACGAATTCAACGACCAGTTCGTTTATAAACAATGCTAAACAATGATAAACTATGTTGATGTTCTAACACATTCTCCACACTGGTACCGTATAAAATGTATGGGGACCACTAAGGAGAAGTTTTATGTTGACACAAAGGCTTTAAGACTTGATTTGGAGGGTCAGTTTGCCATACGAGTCCTCCAAACCAGCAACAAGTTCAGTTACCGCACAAAACGTTCTTAATTATGAGGGCGTGTAAAAATATTATCCGTTTTGACAGATATACCGTGTTTATTTTTAACCATATGGTCCCTAATGACGCCAGCGTAAGAAGACTCAGTCGTGAAATGAGAAATGCGTTCCGTATCAGGCCGTGAAACGCGCGTTACGTTTCGTCAATGTTGTTGTGCATAGCATGCGGATTCTGAAAAGGTGAACGACTAAGTGACCATGAGTGTTTTGATTTCCTGCAGACGAACTAAGCTGGCCACACTTAGGATCATTTTATTTTTCGCAAATCACAACTAATGGTAGCCTCCGAGAAAAACATGATTTCCTACCACAACCACAACATTTACGCAAAGAAATATTTCAAATTGCATTCACACGATTTAGTCGAGTAAAGAGATAAAACTTTTTATAAACCGCAGCTTTTGCGAAGCTACGAACAGATCTTATCCTGAGGTTTCTTTTCTTGTGAGGTAAACTGACTTAACGAATCTTCACTTCCATGCGACCTTCAGCGGGCGGCCCTGGTAACACGCGTTGCGACGCCGTTGCACTGACTGAAAACTTGCTTTTCGGAAAGACAAATCTCCTTAAAGCCGGAGGAGGCTGCGACGCACAAATACTGTTTACACGAAAAGACTGATCCACTTGCAAGGTGTTTGCTTTAGTAGTTATCTCACTCACCTTAATCAATCGCTAACGCGTTCTTTCTCTACTTCACCTGCCGGCGACGGTGATCTACACAATGAACAAGATATTTCGGAAGCACATTAATAACTTGTCGCCTCTCAAGTGAACGCTTCAGTTGGACTTAAATGTGAGGTCAGAGCACTTCCCGCCAACTAAATCGCAACCAGCGCTCTTCGCCGCTAGACAACGGAAACCTCTGCGAGAAGAATTTCCATAAACAATTCATGGCGCACGGCAGCTGTAATTTATGACGTGCAAATCGATTGCTTCCCCTGTTGGCAGGTGAGCTAATTGACACAAAAAGGATTATTGGGCATTAAGCTCCACTTCTCTTGGTTTGTAAGTAATGAAACCGTCCCTGAATCTAAAGAAATTGGCCTCACCAATTGGAGTTTCTGTTGTCAAGCGAAGCCGGAGTGTTGGTCGCAAAGTAAATTGGCAAAACAAAGGCTCAAGACTGAGAAATTTATTTATGAAGTTTGTCTATCAATCATTAATACTCAAGGCGAACTGGAAATGGATCAGTGTGATTGTTGTCTAACAAACGTTTTACTAAGGATAATAAATCCAGTTTTGTTATGCATAAATAAGAAACAGATGTTGGTCCTGTTCTATATATTATTGTTAACTACCTTGCGTAACACAACTTTAAACCTTTCAGCTGACCGATAGCGGAAAAACTTGAGTCAAGGAATATGGTTCTAACTTGTATCCCTTCCTGTACCAGCGTCAGACCTTCAACAACAAAATGTAACTCCTAAAATTCAACTCCTCCAGTCCCAAACTCACACCTCGATTAATCACACATTGTACCTACAGTTATTGAACCTTTCATTCCCGCAGTCAAACCTTGAGTCATACAATGTGGTTCCGTCTTTCAACCCTTTCACTCTCAGAGTCAAACCTTGAGTCATACAATGTGCTTCTACCTTTTAACCCTTTCACTCCCACAGTCAAACCTTGAGTCATACAATGTGGTTCTGTCTTTTAACCCTTTCACTCTCACAGTCAATCCTTGAGTCATAAAATGTGGTTCTAACTTTTAACCCTTTCACTCTCAGAGTCGAACCTTGAGTCATACAACGTGATTCAACCTTTTAACTCTATCATTCCCACAATCAAACCTTGAGTCATACAACGTGATTCTACCTTTTAACTCTTTCACTCCCACAGTCAAACCTTGAGTCATACAATGTGGTTCTACCTTTTAACTCTTTCACTCCCACAGTCAAACTTTGAGTCCTACAACGTGGTCTAGCTTTTATCCCTTTCATTCCTAGCTTCAATTTTTTTAAGTCGTGGAATTTGGTTGTAATTTGGTTCTAACTCTCTCTCTCTCTCTCAAGAGTCAAGCCTCTAATTTATGATCCTTTTATTTCAGGAGCCAGACTGAGTGTTTTAACCCTGAACATCTCTTGTAAACAAACAAAACCAAGGAATGTCAACAGTGACTGTAGAAAGATTCTATATTATGCTGATTCTTGGATTTTATTCGCATTTCTAGTGTAGAAAATCCTTTGTTTTTATTTACAGTTTTTACGAGTTAAAGCGTCCATTTTGACTGTTCGTGATTGTTTGTTGCAGTACTAAGTAGAGCTTATCCGGTAGCGAAGCGGGTTGAACAAAATTACCACATTCAAAGACTGAGGCCAATAGCGAACTTAGGAAAATCTCTCAACATTCAGATTTAAGTCAAAAAAGTCGCGCTTCGATCACAGCTTACGCAAATACAAACAGGTTCCTTCAGTGGAAATGAACTTCTCTTCAAACCAGAATTCAAAATGTTGAAAGATTTCACGGCAATAGGAATAGTTAACGTTTGCTTTTAAGTCCGCTTGATTCAGTTTTTACCAAAGAAATAGTCACTTTGGCTACACTGAAACACGCTGACATATTTTCATGCAACCGTCTGTGCATTACTTGAAACTTTTAATATTTAACAATGTCTTCCAAAACACAAATAGACGCTCTCGATACTCAAATTTCAGAGTAAAGTATGCCACGCGAAAAAAAAATTCTATACGGAGCTTATTAACCACCGGTAGGTCAATACGGAGGAATATTGTCCATGTTGTTGCCAAACATGGCCACGGAATGAACAAAAGCAGGGCGTATATTCTTGCTAAATTTAACATTTGCGGCTAAATAATACATCGACTGAATATATATATTTTAGAAAAAGTGCTGCTACTACAAATGAAGAGAGCTAACAACTGGATCTAATTTTTGTTTTCTGGAGAGGCGGAATTTTTTTCATTTCGGCCATTCGTAATCAGCTCTTTGGAGAATTTTCGTCTATAATGTTTAACGACTCGACTACTACTGATAAAGTCAACTCGAGTGGTAAAGTAAATAATTGCAACAGATGAACTGCGAGCAAGCAACATCAGATAATTCCCCTGCGCTCTTGTCAAACAAAGCGCGCTTTGCATTTTCCTCTTAACAACTTAACCCGATATCTGAACCTGTCTGAGGGTAGTAAAACACGACAAGTATCTAACTATAATGTGCAAATCCTAACTTACCAGTAAAATCAAGGCAACTTCTCGTGTTTCCAAAGGCAAACATTATTTAACGAAGCGCAGTGTGATAAATAATTTATTTCATATTTACATATGTTTTTTGGCTCAAAATGGCGGCTTAGGACACGCTGCATGACATTCTAACCATGATTGTACACATACACGCGACTTGAATATTATTAACGAGTTTCTTTGTTTCCTATTTTTTGCAATCGCAACTCAAAGTTTATCTGGAACTTTTGCAGTTTGTCTTTGTATAATGATGGTGAAAGTTTGACCGTTAGTCGTCAGGTAAAACCATACAAAAAATAGATTTGCTATTAAAACATTGAAGCCAGCAAACTTGAGATATTGAAATCTTAGTTGTAAATAAATTGAAGACAATAAGTTCGCTTTCGACTTAGTTTAGTGCCACTTTATAACTGTTAAAAGCAACAATGCCGTCTCGTCAGGACGTTTGAATGACGTAGCGAGCACAAATATTAATTGAAAGTGGTCTGAAACTTCACACAAATAATCCAAAGTCATTTCTTCAAAACTCCTGCAGCTCTGACGGGAGAAATTATTGACTCCTTGCTTGTCACTTCCCATCAACGTCTCCCGCCCCCGCCCTTATGGGGAAATGCGTGAATTGAGGGAGGGGGGGGAGAGATTGAGGTATTGATTATCATAGTTTTAAAGATTTCTGCTCTGGGCACATTCACTATATTTCGTGTCAATAACTTAAGCGTTTTATCTCACTTCTAGCAGTATAACCGTTCATCAAGGAGCGTTTGGACATCGCTGCAAACTGTACTATGGTACTGTTTATTTTACTATACAGTGTGGTTCTAACTTTTTCATATGTGGATTAAACCATGCAGTGTGACCATTCTTTGGAAAGCTACTGAACAGTACTGTACTGTGGTACTGTTTTACTATACAGTGTGGTTCTAACTTTTTCATCTGTGGATCAAAACATGCAGTGTGACCATTCTTTGTAAAGCTACTGAAGAGTACTGTACTGTGGTACCGTTTGTTTTTGCCATAAATGTCCAAAAGCGCTTTAGAATCAAAATCATCATAACCATTGTGGCATTTATCATAATATATTAAGGCAATTTTACGTTTATTCGTAACATCACTGGTTATTTTAAAACCTAAAAAAGGCCAGACATTTACCATAATGCCGCTTGAAGTTAGTCGTGTTTGTCGTAATAAAAACTACGACGCATGATTTTCCCGTCAATCAAACAAGGTGACAGGAGTAACTCTTATTTAAATATTTTGAAGAAATTTTCAATGTAAACTTGAACATGAATTTCCTAAAGTTCAAAACCGCAGAAAGACCTGCAAAGAGAAAGTAAACAAAGAAGCCTATCATGTTCGAGCAGAAAATCACGCCATTTGCGTCATGTCTGGAACGTTGGGAACGAAGCGTCTTCTGTGTTACTCTTTACTCATTGATTGTCTCGGCGTTTGGCTCTAGTAATTCTTTTTAACAAAACACCTTGCATCTGCTTTATAACGTTTTTTACAAACTCCGCATACAACATTTTGGTCCCTACGACTTTGGGACAAATCTCTTTACATATATTCGTTCGCTGAACGACACCACCAAGTAGCTTATATTAAGTTGAATCGCATCTTCAACTTGTCAAAGTTTTCGTTGCGTTTTGTTTCATATTTTATTTAATTTCGTGTGATAATTTCTTCCAGCGGAAGTGATAATTAAGCGCAAATCTTCATTTATAATACATCACAAGCTCTAATATGACAGTGTGGATGTGTAGTCAGTGGTTAGGGTGGTGAGACTTTGGATCGAAAAGTCCGTGGTTCGAGCCCTGCTGATGGCGCTATGTTTTTCAACATAAACTCAACTCTAAATACCCTGTTTCTCTCCACCCAAGGAAACAAATGGGTAACACTAATATAAAGGGCCCTCATTGATAGCAGCATTTTATGCTGAAGAGATAACCCTGGCTAAATAACATTTATTATTATTATTAAGCTGGGGTGACCTTGTGGTGAACCAGCAGCCTAACTAAAAGGGAGTAACAAAACTCCGTGCTACAGAAACAAGGAAAAGCTACGGTCGCGTGGGCATCATGGCTCGCAGTGTACACAGGATGGTCATCGTCACCAAACCCGATGTTTCTTCAGTTAGTCCCACTTATTACTGCTGTCAATCACTTATTAAATCAAATTTAGGTAAAAGCGTATTGACCACGATAGAAAAATCATTTCTTACCTCACAAAATGCATGTTATTTTGCTATCTGCTGAAAAATGACGCATAATCTGCGAAACGTTTAATTGCCCCAGTTTTTTTGTTGTCGTGCGCATCTCATTTTGGTTGTTAAAAGCAACGCTTTAGTTTTGGAAAACAAAATGTTGAAAACCTGCTACAAAGTGATTCTGCTTTTTAAGGCTTTTAAGAGAAAACATCCGGTTTAAAGTGGAGGCAAGGCTTTATAATGCAGTAGTCAGAATGATGGACTTTCGATTAAGAGGACCAGGTTTCGCATTAAAATGATGGTACAGTTTTGTTTGCTTTGCTGTGAAAAAACTCAACTCCCAGTGTTTCTTTTCACCCAGGTGTATAACAGGGTACCAGCGATATAACGCTTGGGGTAGCCCTGCTTTGGACTAGCATTCCACCTAGGGGAATAGGAACCATACTTCTAGGTGCTTCATGCTACAGAAACCAGGATAAGCTCCAGCCGACTAGACCTCAAGACTCGTGTCCGTCTTTTATACTTCTCCGTTTTAAAACCGCCTATGAATGTAAAGACTTCGTAGATTCTTCTTGAGTCAAAGTGTGCATACACAACAATAATTACCACGAGTATTTTATAGCTGTGGACGTAGATAGTCCGAACTAGTAACCGGAAGGTCTTATCGGTTTGACTCCAGTTCGGAGACCTCACATTTGCTTTTTCCTAGTTTGCCTATGACAGGGCTGAAGAATACGTATCAGTTACAACAATTTTATTCGTGTTTTAGCTTGACAGATGCCCATCCGCCCTCGAAATCAATAATATAACTGAATATGTAATACTCAACCTACAAAATTCCTGAAATTGAGTGTCTGTTCCCCTTATCCTGTGCTGCATCAATTTTAGCAAACTTTTAGAGGATTTCCCAAGTAAAACTGCACCTTTTTTCACTTAAAAAACAATATTTTACTCATTTTTGCCCCCTGCAATTTCGTTCCATTTAGTACGACAAATTAAGTGGCGCGTTTTATAATTTGCATTTTATTTTATGACAAACCCATGGTGTTGAAAAAATTAAAAATACCCCGAGTTTATGAGCAAGAAACTTAGGAAAGCGAAGTTAGTTGGAGCTATGTTAAACAAAAAAGGATATTCAACCTTGTGTGCCAAATAAAACTTAATATTTTGATAAACCGTCCGCAATACATGGTCATCTGTTCAGCTTTTACACGAAAATATGAGCAATTTGCTGCAGATTTTCCCCAAAAATACAAAGATAAAGGCACACATCAGAAATGCAATTAATGTGTTAAAGAATAAAGGGGAATAAAGTAATTTGAATCATCATTATATCGTACGATATTAGGGGCACAAATTACCTTTTACCGTGGTAATCCATTCATGCTTGTTATCGCACAAGATTTTGCACAGAGGATTCAAATTGCTTCATACAAATATTTGCTTTAGTTTTCTGTAACTTATGTATGCTGAAGAGTAAGAAATAGAAAATTCGTGTTCTTACCCAAATAAAATGTGAATTGGAAGTGAACATAAATCATGGAGATGACAACTCTGCCTGGGTAAGCAGCCGTAACCTGTCGGGCTTTCTAACTCGTCAACTGTGTGGCTAAATATGTATCTACGACTAGCACTGCTCGATGCCCACGGTGATAAAACTGGCACAGTAACATGTCTTTCCTCTCAAAATTCGTGCATTTAATCGATTTGTAAAATGTGCGTGCACGATAACCGTGAAAGCAGCTGTGAAACGTGATGCGTGTTGCTATGCAATGCTTTATTCACGAAATTACGCGTGATCCGTGAATGAGTAAAAATATCGCATAAATCGTGAAGCGATTTCCCAGAAACGGCTCCCCAAAGTGACACAGCGCCGTAAATTGTTGATTAAGAAAGACTAAGTCTCAACACATCAAGTTCGTGATATTTAAAGATCAGGATATTTCCTTAACTTACGTAATTACGCGTATTATCGGAGAGCATTGTTTCAAAATTTGATATTTTTCCTGCACATGCGGTATATACGGAGTATTCTATTTTAGTATTGTATGTACACGAGACTGCATATCTTATTTCAAAATACTGCCAGCGTCGTATCATCCTGTCTCTGCACCAAAAACACCTGGCTATGTCGATTTAAACTGAAAAACCAACCAACGAATACTAAAATAACAAAAACAAAAATGACATTTGAAATCTTACCCTATCTATTGAAGAGAAATAAGTCACGCGTTATCTCTCATCCAAAACGGTATTTACAGCACTCTTGAGTCATAGGTGGTACTATATTTGACCTTCCCTTACACGGGATAATAACACAACCAACGGGAATTTCCATGCCATTTAAATCGTGTTGCAAACGCAATTAACTGGCTTAGATGACGAAGTGACAGTTCAATATTGTTGAGTCCTATATACCCGGGATATATGCGTCATGGAAAATAATTACATAAAATTATTTGTCGCTGAACCTTAATTGCCGAGAGCCACATTAGCCCGTAAGCTTATTCTCTTTGGGTTTTTTGACGAATATTCTCTTTTGATCGAAAATTAATACATACCTCTTATTAATCGAGTTGGAGGTCCGTACTGTAAAATACGGACCGAGTTTTTTCCCGTCGATTTATGGCCCAGGCGCGAAGCGCGCGGGCCATAAATCGACGGGAAAAAACGAGGATCCGTATTTTACAGTACGGACCGAGAAAACGAGGTTAAGAAGATATTTATTATATCTCTGGAGTCATTTTGGCGACCAAAACATACTTTAGCGGGCCGTACAGTGAAGTACGGCCCGCTAAATTGACCAATCACAGCGCGCGTACTAACTGAGAGTTATAATAATGCTTTAATACTGATTACCAGCATCGTGCAAATATAGATTCCACCTAGTAAAAAGTCATCAAAATGTCAAGGACCAATAGCGGTCTAAACATTACCTGATTCATATGCGGTCGTGTTTCGTCACTGTATGTCTGAAATTTGCCTCACATAATAATATTTCCCCTTTTTAACTCGTGGATACGCGAAACGTATTTGCGAGTTTTTGTGGGGACTCCGATATGCAAATTGTCACTCACTCACTCCAGTGTAGACACCGTTCGTAATTAGTCGGATAGAACTCGGGATAACCGATATGAAGACGACAATTGTCGTCACCGAAGTCCACTGATCAAAGTTCACGCTGAAAGCGTATCGTACCGGTGCCATAGTTTGTAATGATTTTGTAGCTTAACAGGACGATTAGCGAGGCCCTGTTAGGGGTAAATTCCGACAAGCGACATAGCCTTGAAACGGCGACATGAAGGAGGTGAAACGGCGACGAACGACGAGCCGCTCACGGGAAATTATGACAGCGACCTTCAACCTTCCGAAATTGCGACGTGAAAAGGTTTGAAGACGCGCGACATAAAGAACCTCACTAACAGGGCCTCATTAGCGGTCTTACTAAAATCAAAAGGAGTTTAAATGTTTCCAGTTAGGACAATGGCCAACTTGGAGACTGAATTTTATGAGCCTTTCACTCGGCCAGGCGCTAAACGAGACCAGATGATAACTATTCGCTCTTCCGACAATGACCGCCCCCAAGATTACAAGCAGTATATGAAATTCAGTTGGCTCGAAAGTGATTTGAAGATGAGATAATCTCTTGCTAATGTAGTAAGCTTTGATTACAACTCATAGAGCGAAATGAGCACTTGAATGAGAACTTATATGAGCGAGAAGAACACTTGTTATTGAACGAAACGACTCTGACTGAAAACAGAAAAAATTGACGAATCCATGATACATACATACATACATACTTTATTGGAACTCCCTTTAACAGGGCTTTTCAGTCACAATAAACTAACTACTAAAAAATACTAAAAACTTATTAACAATAACAATTCAAATTTAAAATTCAATTGATTGTTATAAAACATATTCTTAAAAAGAGTCTTCTTAAAACTATTAATTTCTTTGATATTCTTAATGTTCTCAGCTAGCCCATTCCATTCCCTTCCCTTGGACCCCGATAGGAAAACGCCCTTTATCCAGTTGACAGTCTACATCGAGGAACCACAAAATTATTACATCCCCTTGTGTTCCTATTGTGAACTGCTGAACGTTTAACAAAATATTTAACTAAATAATCTGGAGCTAGACCATTTACACATTTGAATGCTAAAACTAAATCATTAAATAAAACTTTCTCTGTAACATCTAACCATCTAAGAGATCTCCGACCCTGAGATATATGGTCAAACTTCCTTAACCCTAATACAACTCTGGCTGCAAAGGTCTGCACCAACTGTAGTTTGTGTAGATTACGTTTAGATGTGTTCCCCCACACTGAGGAACAATAAAACAATTTACTGAAAACGAAGCTATTTATAAGTAATAATAGTGTTTTCTTGTCTAAGAGATGTTTATGATGTGAAACCGAAGAACTTCTGTGGCCAACCAGGATAAGAAACATCGCAATGAGGACTTGGTTGATTTCCGTACAGGTCCCTGCTTCATTACGCATGCTGAAACTGTTTTGTCTGGTGTAATGCACGTGCAAATATTTCTTGTGTTCGAAGAACGAAATAGTATAGTTACAGAATGCATAATGAAGTAGGGACCTGTGCGGAAATCTTACCGAGGACTTTTCTACTGATTTAAGTGTTAGTACTAACAGGAATGGAGTTGGAAAAGTATTGGGACGGTCAAGAAGTATGTCAGCGTTTACCATTAAATATGGAGGCGCATGCCGTGACGGAGGACCATGAAGATTACAATGTAAGAAAGTCATTAAAGGTTCGAAAAGAGTAAGTCATGTAGAAAATGTATTAAGCGTTATATTATATACAATACACCACAAGCCGTTACAATGAAAAGTCTTCTGTCTATTGATTTCCGAATTTACCTTGAAGTGAACTAGATTGTGTTGAAGTAGACATGTTGAAAATGTAGGCTTACCTGTTTTGCTTACTGTTGTGTGACTCATCATATTTACATTGTAAAAACATAAAGGTATAAGGATAAAAACAAAGATCTATTGCTGTAGTAATGATGGCAAGTGCGATTCAGCCTTTTAAGTGCAACCCTGAATATATATGGACTTGCTGTGATCAGTTGTGGTATAGATCATCAGTTACAAAGTGTGATGATAACAAATACACTAAGTCAGTGCACCAAAAATTTACTAGCTGTATGCATAACTGATAAAACTAGTGTACAAAATATGGAATGGGTTTTGCCAACGTGCCATTCAAACCTACATGTAAGCAATGGGAAGTTGCCAATCTGTTCTGAGTGTTGTCCAATACATGTGTGTCTGTTCTAAGGCTACCAAAATGTGATTTCCTGTGAAACCAGAATGCCTAAATAGAGGTGGAGAATTATCTCTAATGATAGCAATGTTCTTAATGTACCAGCTGATGTGAATTCCATTTTTAACACTCTACCTACACCTATAAATGAATTTTAAGCAATTCTTATCAAATTGAAAAGAAAATTAAGTCACAAGCACCATTATAAGTTTTAAAGTGTTAGACCAAGAAAGTGTTGAAACCAATGAACTATTTTAAAATGAGCATATACTGATAAGTCGAGGAGAAGTGGCTAAATAATATGTAAATAGCGCAGCTATAAATGAACACAATGATGGGGAAGAGTTTCTAAACTCCAGGACTAAACAAATAGATGCACCTTATTCCAAGGAATCTATCGAAGAACATGCCAACAAAACTGAGCAATTGAAGCTATTATTACTGATTCTAAAAACGATGATATTGATGATGGATAGTGCGAAGTCGAGGACTGCCATTCAGGTGCCTTAGATACTTTTATTATAAGAACCAGATGTCACTGAAAATGTTGAAAAGATCATTAGTTTTGCTCCAGGTGAAGGAAACAGACTTTTGGCGGTATTTATGAACAAAGAATCTGAATGCGTATCATTTCCTGCAATTTACTGTTGACAAACCAGAGCTGATAACCAAGAGAGAACAACATCTGTGCATTACACTGCAGTATGTAAATGGCTAAGATGGAAGAGTTGCCTAGTCAGTACCTAACATCTTGTACAAATTAAAACAAAATTGCAAATTCAGCAAATTCATAAGACTGCAAGTATTTCTTTAAAAAAGTACAACACCAAAGGGAAGAAATACACCACTGATAACCTAAAATCAGATGATAATGTAAATAAACTTATTCAACTTATTATTGAGAGTCTTAAGGACTTTAAGATCATCACTAACATACTTTGCAAAAATGCAATAAAGACTTGTTTGGTACGATTCGTCAGCTGGGCAATCCTACATGGCTATGTTCATTATCAGCTGCAGAATCAAGGACCCTGTTACATGTGTTAGAAACTTTGAACACACAGACAGTGAGCAGCAGGATACCAGAACTACATTTGGTTTCGTTTCCATTTAATCCTGTACCCTTATGTTAAGTTATCAAATTTTTTTAACAACTGTATGCTTGCCACCTGCCTCATAACTGATGCCTAGTGTAGTCAAATGATTGGCATCATGTACTCACTGTATGTTTCTACTCAGTTCCCTGGTCACTTTCATGTTGTGATTATACATTATTAAAATTATCTTCAAGTTCATTCAATCACAACTATGAAAAAACACCTCGTTAATTTTAAAATTATTTCTTTTCTCTCTGTTTTGTAAACATATCCAGGAGTTCACCATAGTCCTACGTTGATTACCTAATAAACGATGCAAAAATAGTATCCGTTGAAAGCTACTGATCAACGATTGATAGAGTTATATTATTTTATCATTATTAATAAGTTTCGTTTTGACCTTCTCACTTGTATCTGATAGATCTTTATTCTGTATTCTGTTACTAGGCACGGTTCAAGTAAATTACTCAGTAGGTTGAGTCGACTCTCCAAATGTAATATCCTGGCGAATTTTCTTAAGTGCGAGTTGGTCGTTTTCTTTAGTAAGATTTTTTCTATGACAAGTGATGATACCGCAACTTGTAAAGCGAATGACGTCATCAGAATTTGACAATCGAAACTATCTCATAAAAGATGGTGCAATGAGAATGGTTGAAAATGGCAAAAAAGAGGAGGAAATACGTTCCCGCGAGTGTTTATCACAAATCTTTTAAGGACTTTGACGAAGATCTGTCGTCTGTTTGTTGGTGTTTTAGGCCCAGTTAAAACAAGAAATGTTGTCCCGGCTGGAGGAGTCACCCGCCTACCCGAGCTACCTTAACCCGCCTTGCAGAGTCAACCTTTTTTGAAAGGCCGGTGACCATCTTAGCCGAGTCAATTCTTCACCATGTTGACACTTAAGCTCGCCTAACCGGGTCAACTCGGTGACGGGTTTGCTACAGAGGGCATGCGCGACGACAAGTTTCCTCAAATCCATCATTTTGAATTTGTAAAAATCTTGTCCGAGTCTTATACACGGCCAGCTTTCAACCGTGTTACCCGGGCGCACTTCTTGTCATACACACGCTCGCTAAAGTTGACTCGGCTTGAAGGGTGACCCTCTTACCCGGAAAAAACTTTTCTCCAAATAAACGGGCCCCAAGTGTTAAGAACTGAGTTTTTCATCAAGACAATCGTATAGATTTCTCGTTTTTTTTCCTACACTGAAATGTACAACACAGGGAAGAGGTTTCAGGCTCGATCGCCAATTTTCTGTTTTTAAATACGATGCGACCTCTATTGAGCGCAACCCTCCATTAAACGGCCACTTTCAAAAGTCCCGAACTATTTGTACTGACTAAAATGCTGTATTGGTTACCTCTATTCAACGGCCACCTCCATTAAGCAGTCGCGGCCACCTTTTTGTTGTTGCAAGGTCATTAACTAGTGCATTAGATAATCAAAATATGCTAGCTAGCTGGAAGATATCTGCCGAGGTTGGATGGATCTACCAACGCTTTTTCAGCCGCATTGATCGCTATACCAGAGTAATTCGCTCCTGTCGCTACAGAGTTCTATCCTGGAGCGCACGTCTTTAATTCTATTAATATTCTATTTTAATATTCATTTTTAATTTTTTTTAAAAAATTATTATTTTGTTTATTATTATTTGGTTCTTTTTTAATTACCCTCGACATGTTACCCTCGACACTCGACCCTCGACCAGACTCGTTGGCGTCAAAATTGTTGTTCCATGGATTTAATTGAATGTATCTTTACGTATTTAACTCTTTTCCGGGCTCTTTTGTAGAGCATTTTGCTATATAGAGTCAATACATCCCGTCGACCACCATTTCTGCCCAATTTATATTTTACCTCCATTAAGCGGTCGCTTAATTCTCAAAGTTTCGAGGGTGGCCGCTTAATAGAGGTCGCATTGTATACCTACAGTCTGTCAGTCGCCGAAAAAGATCCTATGCCCGAACGTAAACATGGCATAAAAGCTGTCATTGCTGAGTATTCGGTGCAAGACAAATCATTCATTTAATCATTTTGCTACGAAGTATGAGATACGAAACCAGAGCAAGGAGGTTACAGCTCATGAGTTCTTATCAGATGAAGAGTGCGAGAACCACACTGTATAGTAAAACAAACACTGTACCACAGTACAGTACTGTTCAGTAGCTTTACAAAATGGTCACACTGCATGGTTTGATCCACTGGTGAAAAAGATAGAACCACACTGTATAGTAAAACAAACAGTACCACAGTACAATACTGTTCAGTAGCTTTACAAAGAATGGTCACATTGCATGGTTTAATACACACATGAAAAAGATAGAACAACAATGAACGAAATGCATTTCTCAGTATTCGCGCAAACAAACATCTTCAAAGATTTGGATCAATGTCAGTATCTGGGCAACTGTGCACCTACCCCTCCCCTAACCCAACATTAACGCTAACTTTTTAACTCATTATAACTTGCTGGATCGATGTACATTGATGGTTGATGGTTCATGTCCATCCTATCAGCCTTAATAGAAATGATTTATTGCGATAAATAAATCGCCCAGCCCAGACAACATGATGCATCAAAACAACAAAAAATAGCTAACGGTGAAATGCTTTATCCTGTTTAATTTTTTGGCCCAGTCCCAAAACTAAGGGCACGGCCTAGTTATCACTTAATTTTCTTACCATATTCGTTTTTATTTTTACTGTTATTAACCAAATTAAATAAGAGTCTGCTTACAGTAACAGCTGTCAAATAAGAGGAATTTGCCGTCAACTGAACAGTTCGTAGCTCTCCAATTCTATAACATCAAATGTGTTAGCCGAAACGATGAGTGTCAAAATGTCGGGTCGGTGAATTGTAATATTAAGGTTACATTCGTCATTTTGAGCCCGCTTGGCATTAAACTATGTCTGATCTTTCGCATGGTTGTAGGGCACACTTTTTTAAGTGTCTGCTGTAGTAAGACGATTTTCCCAAAACTCAGTCTCTTGCCCAAAAGCGGGGAAAATTCCTAGAAATTCGTACCTCGATGTATGTTTGTCTTTTAATTTAAACACGTTTCTTAGTCGCTGCATGATATTAATACTCTCTACAGTTTCGTTTTTACCCTTAGTAACACGAAAATCCCATTTCTATTTGAAAGGTGTTATTTAATTCTTAACAAAAAGACGAGAATAAACGAGCGTATTGAACGCTCGCAACATTAAAACCTTTAAATGCGGAAGAATTACAATTCGTTATATCTGCCTGGCAACAAAGCTGTAATCCAGTATTAGCTTTATGCGACTAAAAAGCTATTACTTTGTTATCACTTAGCAAAAACGAAAAGGACTATTTGAATAAAAACATATAACTTTGCTCACTTACCCTATAGTCATTGGAATATCCTCAATCGACGAATTCGGTCTTCCAACGACGTCAGTTTTGTAACAAGAGATTGTTGGTTATACTAATGCTAATTCACCTGCAAGAAAAAACAAAAGCAAAACAGTAACACTAAGACATCTTGGAGATCCCCATTAAATTTAAGGCCTTATGGATTAGGAAATACTCACTAGGATTTTTGTTCATACTGTATGAGAAAAAGGAGTTATGAGAGAGGTTTGGTCAAACTTGGTGAGACATGTTTCACGTTAGAATCACGGACGACCATTCCCTCTCAGTTTGTTTGTCTTAAAAAAAAACACCAGTTAAAATGAACGACTTTTATATGTACCAACATCAAGGCATAAACCACTCGTTTCCGAAATTAATTATTACAACAAAGACATTAAACACTTAGCAATGACAAGACACCGGACACTCAGGTCTGAGATCAAATATTAGCAAGCAAGACATTAAGCAAAAGCCATGATATTAAATATGGTAATTATCTTGTCGAAGGCGCACTTTTGTTTGACAAGCTAGCTTTACTATTACGCTGGAAAAATACTTTCGTTTTAAATGAAGAGGTCCTTTACTAGGCATCATAAAATTCCTCAGAAGCAACATCTCATAGAAGCGTAGTTTGGATTCTAAGGCAATTTCTGAAACAAATTAATGCCCAGATATCCAGAAACAGCATTATGAGAAGTTTGCCCAATGCAAATTGTCACCTTTATATAGAAAATATTATGCAAAGAGTTTGTTTTCATTTCTTCTATACACAAGAATTAAAAACACGAAATAAAGACTCAGTTTAAATACTTCAATAGTTTCGTTTTGTTTTCCTTCATGGAAGCATCAGTATTTTGCTTAATTCTTATGTCATTGTCTTCAACATAGCTTAGCATGGGTGAGCTATTTATCTATCACATTTTAGTATAAATCTACTAGCGTTCTATCACATTTGCCGCCCTCTGATTGGCTACGCTAGCCATTATCTATTCCGTGATAGATAGTGAGTAGCGTAATGGCGGCCGCTTCTTCACGTTTTCGAAGTGTCCGTCAAGAAGATTTAGACAGTTTACTGGTCGAGGCTGTTCCAGAAAAGGCCAAGTTTTGAACGACAAGTAGATTTATACTAAAACAATTAGATTATTCGCTCTCGATTTCTATGCGTGATAGTTGACGAGGGCTGCGCCCTCGTCAACTATCACGCGATAGAAATCTCGAGCTCATAATCTAATTGTTACATATTGCATGGCCAAAGGGACAAAAACGTTTCCAACCTTTCTTTCTGTTCACTTAAATGCACCCCTTCAAAACCTTTTCAATTCGTTTTCTTAGAATCCGTTTCTTTCCTATTTTCTCTATTATCTTGTTCCTTTCTAAAGCCATTTAGCCGTATTTGAACAACGTCAAATTCATTTAATTCTTCACCTTCTAGTTTCTTTATATTTGTATGTCACGTGATGTTCGCACACACTGAAATTCGACTCGACAAAAACATACAAGTTCCCGACAATTGCTGCCATGGTAACAGTCTTCTAAAAACATTTACTAATACTTTTCTTGGCTTTGTTATAACTTTGGTATTGCTTTATTCATAAAATAAGCTGACATTTTCATAACATCTGAAGATAGGGAAATATTTTGACCTATATTACATTTCTATATTTATTTTTTATTTCTAATTTTTTTTTATCTAACTTGTATTTCCGCCATATTTTCTATTTTATTTTTTATTTCTGTATTTTCTATTTTCATTTCTACATTTCACTTCTTATTTCTATATTTTCTGTTTCTATTTCTATATTTTCTATTTCTATTTTCTAGTTCTCTATTTTCTAGTTCTCTTATTTTTAGTTTCTATATTTTGTATTTTTATTTTTTTTTTTCATTTCATAACGTTATAAAAGTATTTTGTGTCAGAGAACGTGAGCCAGTTATGGAAGTTCACCCAAGCAATTACTCGAAGCCGGCTTCGAGTAACGTGCCAAAAAGCCCAACATGTTCTGCCTTTTTATAAAATAAACGAAACCTTTTCGATATGACTTCATTATGCGAGCTCAGCAGGAGAGCAATCAAATGGCGCAACATTGGCGTTAATTTTCAACTTAAAAGGAAATTCGTGAGTCACCAAAAAGTAAAACGAACTTAGCGCTGCCTTTTTTTGTAAAGAAATTCTCCAATAAAGAGGTCCCATTAGGGAGGGCCTAAATATCCCGTATCCCTATAATTTTTTTCGCAAATATCCCGTATCCCTATAATTTTGTTCGAAAATATCCCGTATCCCTATACTTTTTTTCGCAAATATCCCGTATCCCTATAATTTTGTTCGAAAATATCCCGTATCCCTATAATTTTTTTCGCAAATATCCCGTATCCCAATAATTTTTTTCACAAATATCCCGTATCCCTATAATTTGTTTCGCAAATATCCCGTATCCCTAAAACCCCTAATGGGGTAAAAATATGCCGGGGGTGTGGGGGGAGTGGTAACATTGTCAATATTTCATAGGGAAATACATTAATTCGCATTTTCAAGTACTTTTTTTACTTTTCGCGTCTGTTTTATTCTGTCAAAAAAGAAAACTTTGATGTTCGATATCCCACTATCTCTTTTCTAAATATCCCGTATCCCTATAATTTTTCCCCAAAATATCCCATATCCCTATAATTTTTTTCGCAAATATCCCGTATCCCTAAATCCCCTAATGGGGCCTCAATAAAGTACTGACTACAGTCCATGACGTATTTTAAAATCAATGACGCATGACCGAAGTTAGTGAAGCGAATCACGGTCAATAAAACTCGAGTTTTTTTCTCTTTTTCTTTTTTGGTATAAAAATAATAAAGAGGAAGACACTTTGTTGCAAGGAATTTTGACCGCCGAGAATCAATTTCATCTCTTACTGGGCGATGAAACATCAGGAGTGATTTCAATTTATTTTTCTTCAGCCTTATTCTAATAAGTCACCGTATATAACCAATCACTTCAATTTAGTTTCCGTTAAACTTTTATCTGAAATCTATGTTATTATTCTCTCAACCCCAGGTGATATTGGCATGAAACTCAGTTAAAAAGGGTAAGTATGTGCGACGTTTCACGCAATTAGTTTCCAATTGTAGATAGGTTTTGATATAAAAACTTTTGCTCAAGGACTCTATTGCTCGTACGTATTCGATAGCCGTTCAGCCGAAAATGTTTAAACTTGTGTTGCATTTTGAGCTAAGTGTCCTTAATTTGACGTTAATTAGCTAAATATGGCGGAAAATCTGAGGTAATCATGTATTTTGGTTCTTCTTGTTTAACCTTCTTACTTTTTAAAACAAAATTGTTCCAATTGATCTTTGCCAGTTACAAGTACTAATCAATGAAACTGAGGACATTAGCGGACCAGCAAGTGACGGAAACCGGCGAATGGGAAAAGTTCCCCAATGGTGTAAATTTCTTTACCGAGAGGAGAGCAGTGAAGCCCACTGGTTTTCTTTATTAATTTCCTTATTAATTTTCAAACCTCTTTGCATGGCAAAAAGAAGAGGTAATACACGATTTTATATTCAATGATTTGATCAACGAATGAAAACATGCACTTTGCATAATATTCGCAACAAAATCCACAAACTGGTCTCCACAGGTTATGCTAAACTTCGTTATTAAGTTAGAGTTTCTCGTGAACTACTGTCGCATGAATCACATTAATACTCGAAAAAGAGCTAAACTTCTTTTCTCTTACCAGTTAACTACATGTTTCCGCAGCAAAAAGTTATCTTGAAACCGCCATAAAACATATCAGGCGTTGAAGGCGTTCAATTTCGTGAAACAGTAAAGCAGGAAAAGACGTTTTTAAAAAGATGTTCACGCCCGGCATCAATAGACAATAGTCAAGTGTATAACGACACGTCTTATGAATTAAGAAAAGGACCAGAATACGACAGCTCGATATATTTCTTAGGGTTAAAGGAAGTTGGTCTGTGTGCTACTAAGGAGTGCAAGAAATATCATTGATACGAACGAAAACGACGAATTTCAGAAAAACCAAGTTAATAAAAGGTGCTAATATTGAAAGAAATTAGCAAAAAGTTCACTTACTGAAGGAAAGCCACACAAAATCGAGGTTTTTGGTGTGTTGGCTTCGTCATGAAATCCGCGGCACATATGTCTCTCTCTAATTAGTCGAACTTCGTTTCAAAACTTATTAATAATCGGTTTGTAAGCTTATACAGCAAGAGATACAAGAACTCCTAAGGTAAAATGTTTATTTTGATGTTATCACAGCGCGTGTTTTGTCGGAGCAACTTTGTCAAAAAACCGCTTAAGTGTTGTTGACATTAGGAATTCAATCATGATATTTCAATGACAATATAATTTCAAATTACCGTTCACACCCCAGCTGTGAAAAGCGTTTCAATCACAGCATGGATCATAAACTGTTTTACAATATTTATGCCTTGTTGTATTGCAACACGCAGAGAGGTATATACCCACATCTTGGCATCTCTGAAGATTTTAATGTAGTAACGTTATCTAGGTATTTTATTTCTGCTGAGAATGTAAAGTAAATCAAAGAAATTGCAGCACGAGCCAAGAATTGGTCAGGCGCCTAGCTACCTGGCCGGGTTGTTCGAAGCAGGGTTAAGGTAACCCAGGGTTAGTGCGAAATTTAAAAACAGGTATGAGAGATTAAAAAGCACATTCACTATAATTCCTTTTGAATACAACTTGATGATTGCATGCTCTGAATAAAATAGAGAAAGTTATCGGAGAAAACGCTTTTTAACAAGAGGAAAAGAAACCCATGTTAAAATTTAACCTTGGGTTAGCGCTAATCGGCCTTCGAACAACCGGCCCCTGTACGTCAATACGCCATGCCGTACCTGAAATTTTGTAGGAATATATTGCTTGGACAATTATACATCAGTCGACGAATTGCTCGGAAAATTAATATCCAACTTTGGCGTAACT
Source organism: Ricordea florida (assembly GCA_949710005.1). NCBI lineage: Eukaryota > Metazoa > Cnidaria > Anthozoa > Corallimorpharia > Ricordeidae > Ricordea > Ricordea florida. The sequence goes on from OX453283.1 coordinate 27,605,678, forward strand.
GAAAAAAACTTCCTGGCTACACGCCTGGTCAGTGTTGCAAACACATTAACGATTTAGCGGTTTTCGATACCTTGAATTCATGCATTTTGTCGGCAGCTTCTGATTTGGCTGTGATACGGAGATAAACAGTGTGAATCTTCAAGTTGAATTCATTTAGTTTTCTCCTCTGACGCACAAAGCCTTAGGCTATGAATAAATAACTTCGAAATTTATGAGTTTTTTTTAATCTCAGTTAAAACACAGCACTTGAGTACTTCAGTAATCAGTTGCTGTCAGTTGTTGCTATAATCAGTATCTATACTGCGACCAAAAAACGAAGATAAAGCGATTAGCACCTCCTAGAAAAAACGAAGATAAAGCGATTAACACCTCCTAGTTTTTCATACTTAACATTTGAGGCTAAACTTATCTCATACACAAAATATATACCCAAAAAACAAACAGTTTTTTCGGCAATTTCTTCCACGAACGTACTGTCCAGTGGCTTTCCAAGGAATAGTCACACTAGCATAGAAGCGAAGATTGAGCGATTATCCCTCCCAGCATGTCACCAAGGAAACCCGAAGCACAATGTACTAGTAAGCCAGTAAATATAAATCAGAAAATGCATATTCACTTGGAGATTTCCGGAATTTTCAATGGCAAACTACGGCAAGGCCAAGCACTGTTCAGTAGCTATCTATGCAATAGTTACAGTTCAAGGTTTGATCCACAGATGAAAAAGTTAGAACCACACTGTATAGTAAAACAAACAGTACCACAGTACAGTACTGTTCAGGAGCTTTACAAAGAATGGTCACACTGCATGGTTTGATCCACAGATGAAAAAGATAGAACCACACTGTATAGTAAAACAAACAGTACCACAGTACAGTACTGTTCAGTAGCTTTACAAAGAATGGTAACACTGCATGGTTTGATCCACAGATGAAAAGGTTAGAACCACACTGTATAGAAAAACAAACAGTACCACAGTACAGTACTGTTCAGTAGCTTTACAAAGAATGGTCACACTGCATGGTTTGATCCACAGATGAAAAAGATAGAACCACACTGTATAGTATATGTACAGTAAAGTAAAGTAAAGTAAAACTTTATTTAAACAGGGTAGCCCGTTCAGCTCAAAGGCTGGTATCCATGGGGGCCCTGTATAGATAACATTAAGTTAAAAATACAAATTCATGTACACTTTAAAAACTAAGAACTACGTAAGAAATCTATTTACAATACTTAATACTAAGAGACAATCACTAAGAACTATTTCGATAATAAAAACCCTTTTGCACGGCGGCAGAAAGTCTGTGTGTCTTGTGCTTTTGTTATGTCAGTGGGCAACTCATTAAAAATTTTTGCTCCACTGAAAAGAAACGTGTTTTTTCCAAAATTTGATTTCACCCTAGGTAACAATAACCTACTGCTCTGCCTGGTGGAATAGCTATGAATGTTCGAAAATCTGGTAAAAAATGCCAAGAAATAACTAGGGGCTAAAGAGTTTAGACAAAGAAAAACAAGCTTGACCTTATGATAAGAGCGTCTCTTGGAAAGACTTGACCAACGTAATTGATTCATTGCCTCAGTGGAGCGTGAACAACACGTAATTATACGCGCCGATCTGTGTTGTAGACGCTGTAATCTATCCTGGTCTTGTTGTAACAGACCACTCCAAGCAACATCGCAATAATCAAACAAGGGCAGAATCAACGTATTGTGAACTAGTATAGACACCTCTTTTGTCAAGAAACCTCTAATGCGGCCCAAAATACCAACTCTGCATGCCACCTTTTTACACACATAATCCGCGTGAGCCTTCCAGGTCATAAAGTTGTCAAAAACGACACCTAGATATTTGAAGGTAGTCACGCAGGATATTTTCCTTCCTAGAAGAATTAAACTTAGCTTACAATCGCGCTCTTTGTGCCTTTGAGAAGTAAATAACAAGGATTTAGTTTTGGTAACATTTAAGACAAGATTATTGTCCTCTAGCCATTCGGCTAAACATTCAAGATCTTCGTTCAAATAAGTATTTAAGGTATCTACGGTTTGACTACCAAGATATATAGCTGTGTCGTCTGCGTACATGTTCACTGAGCAATGTTTCAAAGAACGAGGTAAATCATTAATGTAGACAATAAACAACAGGGGCCCTAGAATGGACCCCTGAGGCACTCCAGAAGTAATTTCAAGCTCCTCTGATGATTGAGAATCAATACACACAACTTGCTTTCTTCGCGAAAAATAATTCGCAAACCACGGTAGGCTTTCATCGCAAACACCATACTACTTCAGTTTACTAATCAATATCTCATGGTCAACCGTGTCAAAAGCCTTAGCCAAGTCGATAAACACGGAGCCAGTGACTTCGCCCTTATCCATGTTCATAAGAATTTCATCAGCGAAGTAGGTGACAGCTGTCTCAGTTGAGTGTTTTCTTCTAAAACCGGATTGTGACATACATAACAAGCCATGTTCGTCAAAATAACTTGCTAGCTGCTTGTGAATTAGCCTTTCAAGGACTTTAGATACTACAGGCAGTACTGATATGGGGCGATAATTTTGGGGGTTATCCTTTGCGCCTGACTTGTGTAAAGGGGTTACCTTCGCTTTTTTCCATTCCGCGGGGATCACATTTTGTTGGATAGAAAGATTAAAGATAGCAGATAACGGTGTGGCCAGTACATCGGCTCCGTCTTTAAGTAAACGAGATGGAATACCGTCAATACCAGTAGCCTTCCTTGGTTTCAATTCTTTACGCATCTTTCGAACCTCCGAAAAGGTGACAGCTCGGAGTTTAAAATGGTTTGAATGTTCTTGTTGAGGTAACCATTTATAAAAGGATTGCCCACTAGATCGATTGGTCGACCTTAGGTTTTCCGCGCAAGAGACAAAATAGTGATTGAATATATTGCACTTATTTTTCACTTCATTCGCAGAGCACGTAACGGGTCCAGTACTTTTAGAGATATGAAATACACTGATACGGGGACAAAATATTTAATAAAAAATTGTTCAAGGATTTATCAGAAAATTAAACAGAGATTTTTTTCCCGTTTACAAAAGTATCCGCAAATCCGCAAAAATTGTTCAAGGATTTATCAGAAAATTAAACAGAGATTTTTATCAAGAAAGAAAATAAATTTTGAATTTTTAATGTTACTTTAAAGACATGATTTATGAAAGTAAAAATGGAGAATCTACTCGAATTGAAACTTGATGAATTGAAATTTGTGGAATTAAAAAAAATTGTTAAAGAGTTGAAAATTAAAGGACGATCTAGAATGCGAAAAGAAGATTTTATTAATGTGTTAAAAAAATTTCCAGATGAGGAGATTATTAAATTAATACCAAAAGATACTATCATTAATAATTATAATTATATTTGTATTCATGGAAAATGTAAATATTTCTGTAGAGAGTGTGGAGGAACACAAATATGTGAACATAATAAAATTAAGCCGTACTGTAAAGAATGTAAAGGTTCTCAAATATGTACACATGATATACAAAAGTATTTATGTAAAGAGTGTAAAGGTAAAGGAATATGTAAACATAATAGACAGAAGGCACATTGTAAAGAATGCCGAAAAACATAAAAATGAATTTTTAATTTTAATTTAAAGATAAAAAAATAAATAAATAAATAAAAGATGGAAAGCCTAGTAAAACAAGTATATAGTGAAAAAAGAATTCTTAATTTTACCTATTATAATAATAAAAGATTAAGTTTTTGTGATTTTATAGAGGAAATAAAAGAAGATTTATTAAAAAATATATCAAAAAATCGTGAGTTTATTGATTATTATGTTGAAGATGATTATTATCTTGCTAAATATGGAAATAATGAATATATTGAATTTTTAATTACTTATGATTTTCATGATGATTTAGATATTTATGGTGTATGTCTTGATTATTTTGATTTTCAAACTGGTATAAATTTTGATATTGATGGTATATGTGTTGATAATTTTGTAAAATCAGCATTAAATTGCTCAAATGAAAAGTTAAAAGTTTTAGTTGGAGGTGATTATGGGCCATATTATCATTGTTTTGATCAATATTATGATGATATTTTTGAATATGATAATGGTAATTCTTATACAAATAAGAGATGTAATATTAATAAGTTTGATGAAAAGTTCTTTGTTAAAAAAATAGTAGTTGATATATTTGTAAATGAAGATAAAATAAATCATAAAAACAAATTCTACAAAAGTTTGCATGACGAACTAATTAAAGTAGCATGGCATCCAAGTAGGTATTTAGATTGGTGTATTGATGTTGAGGAATTAAAGTTTTTAGAAGAGTTATGGGGTGATGAAGATTAGTTAAAAAAAATTATGTTATATAACTAAAATAATGGTTACATAACAAAAATTTATCTAAATCTTAAACTAAAAGTTATGGGAGAACCCTTCAGATCAAGTTTTTTCCATTCAGTGTCTAAGATGGTTAAATCGAAGTGGTTTATTATACTCTCATATTTTTGAACTGGAATTGTTGGATAATCCTTTGAGGGTATGTTTGCAAGTAGGCGTGATGGTGAGAGTTTCACAAGTTCTCCATATTTAGTGTTATTCATATATGATGACTTATTATCCACTATACTACACATAAGTCTCAGCGGCTCCTTAATCTGTATATTTATGGGGTATAATTTACCAGGATTTATAATTTCAGGCAATCCCAAACCAACCGCCAACCCTCTCGTAAATTTAATGTTGAAGTTCTTATTTGAATATAGATAGTCAACAGTATCAGCCTCAATTATTGTTATCTTTGCCTTATCAGTATCATTAAGAAAGATAGATTGAATATTGCGCAGCGAATATGTACCAGGCTGTATTATTATGAGAGGCTGATTCTTATCATTGAATAATATCTGTTGATCCTTGAAATTAATCAATCTTTTGGTTTTTATATTACAATCCAGGAGTTGTATCTCCCGAAGATTTTTCAGCGGAGGATCTAAATAAATCCTAGTTTCTGTATCATACATGGTAATACTCAACATTTTGTTTTGATTACACCATATTCATCTTTAAATCGAGCTTTGCTCCCCTTTGGGGTTCCGGCTGCGCCGTAATTTCTATAATCAAAACATTAACAAAAATTTGCATTGACGTAATCACATTCCTGAGCGACGTTAGAAACCGACCTTTTTAAAGTAAACATAAAATCTACTTTTCGATTTCAAATCCACTTTACATTTTGCTTGTTGCTATGTCGTAAAAGTATGCAATCTATTGTTCTACACGTGAACACTAATCCAAAAACAATGATAATCACGTGAAATTTACCGAAATAGATACCACGCCAACCCTCCACTGATAATTATAAATGTTAATATACGCACTTCATGCTCGCTTCGTGCGTTGGTTTCATGTTGCGTGGTCACGTCCGATTGAGCGAAGCTCTCCCCGGCGGAGCCGGACTTTTTATTTTGCGTTGGGGGGATTTTTGGTTTTGGATTTGTCTCAACTATTGAATGAGGTAACTTTCGGCTTTGCCGGTTCCGATCTTCGATCGGCTTTAACTTTGAAGATCCTAAGTTATGACTTATTCCAACCTGTTTTGCTTCAGTGTTTAGGGAATTATTCACTCCAAATTTCATATCATTACTCGCTTTCATAAGTTTGTTGTTAAAACCAGTCACGCTTTCAGTGTTGATTATCATATTACTTGGCATTAACCATACACCAGGAGCAATAGCTAAATCGAGACGTAATTTTGCTTCTTGTACAGCTAATTGATATCTTTGGATAGAACTAGAAATGTCATTCTCAATAACACTACTTTCAAATAAAGATAAGAATTCTTGTTGTGTCTCAATAGCTCCACCGCCATTACCATAAATAGAATTTCTAGTGTTGACTTGTGCTCCCAATATACAGTAAACAAAAGCTTCCGCAGATCGATTCAATCTACCAAGCCCAGCTTTAGTGAGTCCATGCCCACTTGTTGGGATAAACCAAGCATATTTGAAATCAGCAAAGTCATCATTACGGATAAATGAAATTAAATTACCTTTTTCTTTCTTACCACCTTCATCAGAAAATTTACCACCTTCACCAGGCCATTGATCTGCTTCATGATCATAATTCCTTATAATATGTACATTTTGATAACCGCCTCCTTTTCCATGATATCCTGCACCATAATCAAGGAATATATCACCCAATCCACCGTTTCTACCGCCTTTCCATCTAAAGTCAGCCAAAGGCTGGGGCCCGCTCCGCGGAAAGTCTGAGTTTTTTGATATGCTAAATTCTGCACATAATCGATGATATGCTACTTTATTATATGGATTATTGTTTATTACAAAGGGTTGCTCATCAGGTAAGGGAAGGCTTAATTCATATAATATCCGTCTTATTGTGAAATATATATGAAACTTAATGAAGCTATTCACTACTTTAGGATAATTTAGACTTTCAAAAGGACTTATACCACATCCAGATGTTGCACACCATACTGCAAAGTTAAGTTGTTGAGGCCAATAATTCATATCAGGAGCGTTTAACCATTTTCTACTCTGTTTTCCAAATTTGAAAGTCACAACTTGTGATGTAAATATGTTTCTCATCTTTGCGGTAAATTTCTTCGTATTTGAAACGTATATATCTAGAAAGGTTAGCATTTTTGTTACATCAGTTGTAAAGTCATCAAAATTAATAGCTGGTATAGGATAAGATTGATTTGTTATGGTTAAACTCTTTGGGAAAGATGTAGAACTCGCTTCAGAAACGCCCAACCCTAAATCTTTCCATAAAAGTTTTTTCAAACTTGGTGATAGATCATCAGTCCAGGTTTTTCCAGTAGGATCATCATTAGACATGATTGTTGTTCCATTAACTTTCCACTTAATATATCCTCCATATGAATCATTCACAAATGTAAATTTATCAAGGTTAGACTTTGGATACCTATTTTTGAAGTCATTGTATAATCCCATCTTATTATTTACCTTAATAATAGGATGCTTTTAAATCAATACCGTTCTTATAACCCGTAGGGTGGGTCAGCTTCGCTGACATTTCTAATACCAGCAAAACAATTAAATCCCACATCAGTTCTTTCACATGAAATTTTCAGTGTTCTCGACCGGTTAGATCCTTTAATATTTCCGCTCGAACCTCTGTTCTTATCTGATTCATATTTAAGTTTTTTTCTGTATCTTTCCTGGTTTTTTGACGGATTTCTTGTTTTAGTTTTTCAAACTTTTCCACCTCTGATAAAATTAGAGAAAATTCTTGGTCTGATATTGTATTATCTTTCAGTGCTTTCGAAACCAAGTCGTTAATGGTATTTACTTTTGCTTTTGCCAGAGAAACTGTCTGTTCATGTTTACTAACTTTATGGAAAAGTCGTTTAGAAGCCGCACCGAATCCAACTGATATTCCCCCACAAATACCTCCCACCGCTCCTAATGGAATACCAACAGCTGCCCCAAAACCAGTAAGGGAAGTCCCAAGCCCACTTGCAGATAGGATAACTGAAAACACTCCACTACCAACACTGATTTTTGTAAATATGCCTCTTGCTCTATTGTATTTTTTCCTAACATCCTCGTAATGTTTAATTTCCTTTTGAAGATTATTTAGTACTTCGCATGACTTTTGTAGTCTGAAATTATTTGGATCACCATTCGTAGGTAATTGTGGATAAATTCTATTGTAGTCTTCCATATTGTATTTTACTGAACAGCACGATATCTTTAAATAAATTCGGAAAGGTCTGTTATCGTCTCTTATTTTTAAACTGTTCCACAAAATATAGAACCACAGCCATTATCAACAGCCAAGCGTTCTTACCTAAAAATCCAATAACCTCACCCGCCGTTTTGAATAGAAAGCTGACTATTGCGCCAACCATTCCTGGTAATATTTCGCCAAGTTTTTTACCAAGAGTTTTCAAACCATTACCTACACCCTTACCCAGAGTAGTTAACCCCTTTGAAAGATTAGAAACTATAACACCGATGATGACACCCACAGCGCTAATAACAGCAAAGACTGTAAAACCATACTTTTTGAATATATACTTTAATCTTTCTCGTAATGGTAAATTTTTAAGTATTTCATCTTTTCGACCCTCTATAACTGATAATTGTTCTTCGATTGAAATTGTTTTATTTCTATTTTGTTCTCTTAATTTATCAACCTCAGATTTTAATCGTTCATTGCTTTGTTCTAACTTTGTTAAATTTGATTTTCCCTTCTTATATTTATCTATTTCTTCTTTGTATAATTTTGTTTCACTCAAAAGTTTCTCTCCTTGTATTTTTAATTCTATATTCTGTTTAACGGTTTCATCAAAAAGACTTTTATTTTCAGCTTTTTCTACCTGTTGTCTCTCAATAAATTCTCGAAGTTCTTTTTCTTTTTCTTTATATAGATCTATCTCATCAATATATACTTCAGCGGTTGAACTAAGCCCTTCAGCAATATTTTTTAATTCTATATTTTTTTCTTTTTCTTCATTTAATTGTGATATAGTATTATTATATCTTTCAAGCATTGTTACATAATCAGCACCCAGAGCTTTTCTCATTGTTTTTGGTAAATCTTCAATCTTCATCACCCCATCTTTATCAATTAATATATGCCACACATTATTTTCCTTACCAATTAATTTTCCCATTAAACTACCATCTTCTCCAAATTTTACATTAAATGTACCATCATCAGGGTTATAATTTGGGAAATAACGTTTGAGTTGTTGTCTTGATTCTCTCATTCTATCATATTCATCATTTCTTTCTTTCAAAACAGCACTAAGGTTCTTCACTTCAGCCGGTTTGTCCCATACAGCCCGGTTCCTTACTTCATCATCTGTTCCTCCCTTTGATCGGTTATATTCATCATAGCCGGCATAATCTTGTTCAAAGGTTGTAGATGTGCTTGGACTTTCATTATCATTATCATCGTCTGATCCTTTTGGTAAATCCTCTAATGGTATTTCTTCATCCATGATTTTTTACGCAACAGTAAGAAATCTTTAAACTAACCAATGGTAAGAACTATAAAAATTTACTAACTGTGTAACCTAGCGCCAACATTCCGCCACCAACATATAACATTTCACCCATCTTTTGATTGTCACTAGGTCTATAATAATCAGAGAATTTTGGTTCATGCATTTGACTATAAAATTTCAAAGCTTCATCAGTAGTCGAAATATTTTTTAATGCCTGATATTTTGCATCCTTTTGTTGTACTTTCCAATCAATTATTTTCTGTCTATTTTCCTGGTATGTAGCATAATCTTTTTGATATTTTTCTAATGCTTTATCGTGTCTTATTTTCTCTGTATCTGTTTTATCACCTGAGAGATATTTTGCAAGATATGATCCACCAACGAATGTAGTTGCATTCAATATAGCTCCACCAACCATCATTGCTATTGTTGCCATGTTTCTTCGCTTCGCTCAGGTCTACAAATCCTTAATTTGAGTTCCTCCTTCGCTTCGCTCAGTTCGGTAAAATCTTTTGATCCTCTAAATATGTTTTTAGGCACATACTACCAGACAATACAGCTACCCATTTTGCATAATTTGTAATACTTGAGGATGGATCGTTCATAAATGATTCTTTCATAGCCTTTTTAGCCACATATCCAACTCCAGCTGCTAATCCGATAAGGACTGCTGAATCAGTAACAGTTTTAACAAGTTTGTTTTCAGTTGACATAATTTTTTACTGTATCAGTAAGAAATCTTTAAACTACTTTCCTCATATCATTGCTATTTTCGTAGTTGGTTGAGGTTGTGGTTGGGAGGGAATATTTGATGGTGGTGGTCTTTGTGGAACTTGTGATAAATCAGGTATTCTGTTTTTATTATCCTCCTTTTGTCGGTATCTCATAAACATGTCAAATGCTGTAAACCCTATTCCAACAATGGATAAAACAGTAGTAAAAGATAGCTCTGGAATCCATGCTTTTCCTTTTTCTTCTTCATTGTAATTTTCTGCTTTAGCTTCACTCTCATTTTTAATCTCCGCTTGTTCCTTTTCTCGTTTCATTTGCTCCGCGGCCCGTAGGGTCTCCCTAGCTAATGCTTCTTTTGCTTTTTTGTTATATTCTGCCAATTTCTTACCAGCTGCAACCTTTTTAGGATCTTTTTCTTTCTTTTTAGTATCTTTCTTTTCAGGTGCTGGATCCATTGTAATTTGTTCAACTTGTTCAGACATTATTATTTTATTTCACAAAGTAAAGAATCTTTAAATCAGTTGTGCTCAGTTACATGCTCAGTAGTATGATCAGTTGTGTTAGAATCATCTGTAATTGTTCTTGAAACTTCTTGTATTTTGTTGAATTTGATGTGTTTAGCAACCTGGAATAGCCCGCTAGCAAGTGCTGCCAATCTTCCTGCCTTCAATGCTAAGAGATCTACAATGTTTGTTAGTTCACGATTAACCAAATCATCATTCTTCAAATCTTTACAAAGAGCTTCTATATCATCTACAGGAACCACATAAGAAATGACTTGAGAAACTAATTGAAGAGATGAATCTACTAATCCACCACTAATTTTTTTACCTAATACTGCCTGGTATCGATTATAATATTTTTCAATGTCTTTTACAGATAATTTTTTTACATCACCGAGACTCATATCAACTCCCAAATACTCCTTTGTAGTTCCGAGAGATGCGAGAATGGCTAGTGATTCTTGTTTTATTTCAACATCATCTTCCTCAGTTCCTCGGTATTTTATCTCATCTTTTAACTCAGTCTTTTCTTCAATATAATCTTCTACGCTTGTCATCTTTGTGATAATAGATGGATTATTTTTAAATCGGCTTTGCCGGTCCGAAGGAAATCACTTCAGGAATCTCCAAATAACATTGAAATGGATAACGTAAACACAAACAGAGTCTAGAATATTTTTCAGTTTTCAGGAGTTGTACAAACTTTTTACTAGTTTCAGAGTCTAAATCACCCCCATAATCTTCGAAAAGCATCTTCATACCTTTTTGTGATGGATTATGGAATGAGACCACACAAGCCACATTTTCACGGAATGGTTTTGCTATCGATGTTAATTGTTGAGTGAGAACCCAAACTGATAATCCATGATGTCTTCCAGAGAATGCTAAATCTATAAACTTATTAGATCGCTTCTTCAGATCATTCGAAACAGCACAATCATCTAAAATTATTAGTGTATTTGTTCCAGAGAATAAAGTTTGACAATCAGTTAACAATTCATTAATCTCATCAATGTTACTAGCATCTGGTGATAATACAAAGAAACGTTTATCTCCTCTAGCAAAATTATGATAAGTTTTATTTTTAGAATAAGTTGGGCATATTAAAACAATGAATTCAAACAATTTTCGGTAAGGTCCTCGGAGCTGATCTATTATATACTTTGTCTTTCCACAATTTGTTGGACCTGTTATAATGCAATGAAAAGGAATTTTATCTCGTAATTCTTCCATCTTTTCTTTTAACTAATACATGATTGATCTTAAGTTTGAATTCATGACCTCCATTAACGCATCAGCTACAACAAACATGTAACAAGTCATAATACCAGATCCGCTAACTTTTCTTTTCATTTCTATTTTTACACCATCTTGTGCGTTGTTTAAGGCCAGACCCCCTCCATGAATGTTATTATCTGGGTTAGTTCTCAAATCGACCCACAGAGCAAACTTATTACCATAAAAATCCTTTTCCTTTACTGACCAACGAGAGGAACCACTGAAACGTTTCTTTATCGACTCCCATAGGTCTGACGGTACCATTCCCTTTGAGTAAAAACGATTTGGAACACCATTAACATCGATATTGATTGATGTGATGCCAGGATTGAAAAAATTCTCAGAATCTCGTGCTCCTCCACCGTATGGTAGAGTAAACAAACATAATATCCCTGTAATTGATCTTCTTGGTAGATTAATATGTTGATTTATAACGCTGTCAGTAGGTCTGGATATTGTGAAAGTTTTGTGTAGAGTGACATTTTCATAAAAGAATCCTTTACCAACCTGATAAGCTGCCTGTGCCTCACGAGCTAAGTATTCGCTTGATATGCAAGAATATTCCAACTCAAGGTTTGTGATTTTATAAGTTGGAGTCTTGGTTGTATCAGAATAAACAACAATATCGTGAACTGGAGCTAGTGTAATCTCAAATATTAGTTGATGATCTAACGCCTTTGGGTAGAAAACCCCATGATCGTTGAGAATAGGATGGTTTAGTGGTATATGGTACTTAGTGTTGTGTACTACCGCAAGAGCTACTTCCTTAGCATCTGTGTCTACCTTATCACCTGCATTTGTCCTGAGTTTCCTCATGTTTACGGAAGAAATACCTTGCCTTAATCCATCCTCTCTTTCTTCATCTGTTAAGAATAAGTCGTGGTAGGTTTGAAATAGATCGTTTCTTTGAGTATCCTGTAATGTTTCACCCCCAAAAAGAACCCTGAGTCTGGATACAAGGTTACTACCAACATTATTCACGAGGGTGTTATCTTCATGACCATCAACAGCTAGGTTAAATACTAGATATACGCTTCCTGGTACAATCACTAAATTCTCTGAAAGTTTAGGAATATTTATACATAGCGTTTCTCCAGGATTGGCTGATGATGGGTTTAGTGTAATTCTATTCAATGTTGATTCCGCTTTCAAACCTAGTGGTACTCTCGGAATCCTGTTTGGGTTAATTTTTTCAGAAGTCATATTGATTTATAAGATACTTTGGTTAATCTTTAAATGAGTTCAAACTTAGTAAAAAATTTAAGTAGGATATATTATTCAACCGAGGGATATTGGAAAGGATATTCTGCAATTCCTAAATTAGCTGAGAAGGCGAAAGTAAGTGAAAATGTGGATAAACAATGGCTTCAGAAACAAGCAATATGGCAAATATATCTGCCAGCTCCTAAATATATACCTAGACCACACTGGACTGTTGACAAACCTAATCAGATTCACCAAGCAGATTTATTATTTTTACCACATGATAGAGTTGGGAGAAAAACATATAAATATGCATTAGTTGTGGTTGATGTTGCCTCGAGATATAAAGATGCAGAGCCATTAACCTCAAAAGAAAGTCGAGAAATTTCAAATGCTTTTACAAAAATATATTCAAGAAAAATAGACCGCGAAGCGAAGTTAAAATATCCTAAAACATTAATGGTCGATCCAGGAAAAGAATTTATGGGCGAGGTTACAAAACTTATGAATTATCATAATGTGAAAATACAAAGAAGTGAAGCTGGAAATCATAGAGCTCAAGCATTTGTTGAAAACGCAAATAAAATATTAGGTGAAAGATTATTTAGTCATCAATATGCACAAGAAATGGTTAGTGATGAAAGATCTAGAGTATGGGTGAAACGATTACCACATATTTTGAAAACTTTGAATAATACACCAACGAGAATAACTGGTAAAGAACCTGATAAGGCTATAAAAATGAAAGAGGTTGATATCGAACCAAAAAAGTATAAGAGAGTTGTTGGGCTTGATGAGGTTAGGATACTACCTGGTGTTAAAGTTAGATATTTATTATCTCCAGGCGAACTTGAGGGTGGTGAAAAAAGAAGGGCTACAGATCCTATTTGGAGTATAAAAGTTTATGATATTTCTAGAAGTGTAATTTCACCTAATCAACCAGTTTTATATTATATCCGCCCAGAGGGCTTTGCCCGATCCGCCGATTTACAAGATGGTCCAAGACGCGGGTTTGTAAGGGAGGAGCTTCAAACTATCTCATTTGATACAGAGTTACCACCTGATTCTGTTTTGAGACGCCAATGACCATATGCTAAAGTATCCATTTTATTTTCACAAATTATTCTCTTATCATCATCAGAAGATAGAGCAATTTTATTAATTGTTGCTGTATAAACATCATGTTTGTAGCTTCTAATTACATTCATTGGTCTCATCTGCGGTTTTCCAGTAAAAAGGCAATCCTTATAATGATTAAATATTATTTTCTTTTTTATAACTGCTTTCTTCATTCCCTTGCATTTCTTTATTTCTTCATCATTTTCCATTAGATAAGAGTATAACTTTGCCCTCAAACCTACAAACTCTTTTATTATCTTTCCACCAGCTTCATCTTTAAACATATTGACAACTTTCTTATTCACACCGGTCTCAATGCCAGATGGGTGGTCTTTAGGAAAGTTGCTTGTGTCAAACTTATCTCTAACATCTGGTTTTATATCCTTATAAAAATCTTCTGTTTCTATATAATAAACAAGACTGTCTGTATCTGTCATAAGTAATTTTGCTTTTTCCCCATATTTGGGTTTTATATAATTATAATGAAAATCATACATTATTGTTTTACTTAAATCTAAAATACACATACCCAAGTAAACAGGCTTATTGAATGTTAGTGATGTTTTCTTCATATGTATAGCCACTAAATTTTCAGAAAATATGGTAAAATGATGAAAGTTGGGTTTTGTTGTTAATTTTTTTGCATCTTTTTCATTAGTAACCAAACGAATGTCTACCCTTTTTCTAATATTTTCCATTGTTTTACCAAACACAGAGTTATTCATTAGTTTGAAGAAATCCTTATCAAAATCATTCTTTGCTTGAGATCTGAATTTAGTATTCATATCAATGTAAGGCTTTAACCATGCAGACTCTTCAAATTTAATACCTTTATGAATCTTTGTTATTTTTAATCCTAGACTTTCATAAAGTTTTAGGGTTTTATAGTGAACCACGTATTCTTTCTTATTTTTTAGGTTTGGGATTAATTTCTGAACTTTATTAACTTTCATTTTATCTGGAGCTAGAGGATAATCATTATGTAAATCATGAAGATGTTTAGGATATTCCAAATCAACCTTATATACGCCCGGTATATTTCTCCAGTTTTTGAGATCTTTTTCTTCCACCCAACCAAAACCATGTGTGGGCAGTTTTTCACTCATTGCTCCACCATATAGATTATTTGCATCTAGATATACAATATATGATTTGATTAGTCCTGATATAAAGTTTGACATGTATGGGTTGTTAGCTTTAGCATATCTATTTGATATTTGAGAAACACCTCCTCGCACACCTTGTTCAAACATAAGTAACATATCAACATCAGTTAGTAGCTCCAATTTAACTTTAGTTAACTTTAACATTGCATCCCAGGCCAGTGAAGGTGCAGTAAAATACCAGGCTGGATCCAACCCATAGTTTTTAATACAAACATTTCTAAAGTTTTCGAATACATCTGCCAAGAGCAGTACATCCGACTTTAGATAAATGTCATGATAATCCCTAATTGTTTTCATATTAAATGTTTCCCACACCTTTTTAGCATGTTGGTAATCATCTTCTGTTATATGTTCATCATTTAGTTTTGAGTAAAATGCCTCCTTTGGTGGAATTTCAGTTTCATTTAGTCTATCAAAACTATCAAAGTAATCGTAAAAGAAAACACCCTTTCTAATCATAATATTCGTATTTTTTTCCAAAATATCTTCTAGTAAGAGTTAGTTTTTCATCTGTTGGTGAAATACACTTACTTTCAGCTAAATGACAATTCTTACATTCACCACATTTTCCAATACCTTTATACTGAATAACCTTTCCATCTTTTATGTATCTCCTTATACAATCTCCAGGTTTACATGCATCACAATTTCCACATTTTGTAAGATTTTCAACTAAGTTACTAAGACTGCTTGACATAAATTTAAATGAATCTATGAATCTTAATTCTATTGTTATTGGTTTTGGTTTACCATTTTTATCAATATAACTATCTACCACAACATCTTTTTTGAAATAAATATAATTTTCCTCATTTTTTGGTATGCAATCTATTTTACCTTCTGTTAATCCAAGTTTATTTATAATAAAATGTGAGTCATATCTGGATAAGTTGTGAATTATTACTGGAATGAAGTCGGGAATTATATAATCTAAGTTACATTTTTTATGTGCAGCTCCTCTATACTTTCCTGTTAGGTGACAATGATCCAACACCTTATCTTCTCCTAATTTATTCTCACAAATATGGCAGTGAGTAGCATATTCATAATCTATTTTATCCTCTTCACTCATAACCACCTTTTTATAATATTCTTTATCTCTGGATTTGATAATTTCATAAATTTTCTTAACTTCTTTCTCTAATGATGATACAAATTTCTTTCCCACATCATCCTCTGAGAAATTAGCGGTGTATTTTTTAAGGCTAGGTTTATATATTTCATCATCAAAAAATTTTGTAAGATAACTGTATCCTGACGGTTTACGCTTCTGATATTTTTCAGTATAGCTTTTACTTTTATCTGGAGAGCATGAATCCATTTTTTCTGTAAAACACTCAATATCTGCTAATATACCAACAGGTACTTTCATTTTTCTATTAAAATTATTGAATTCAATATGCTTGGGGGTTCCATCTTCATTCTTTGGCATTTTTATCATAACTTCTTCATTATTATAACAAATTATTTTATGTTCTTCCAATGTCTGTTCTGAATAAAATGAATTTAGACAATTATCACAATAGAAACGAGCACACCTATTATTATTATAATTTTTATTATTTATCCTTCCAATATTCTTAATAAAACAGAAATGTGTTTTTTCACCCTCTGTTAAAAAAGTAAATTTATCTTTTCCGCATTTAATTTTCTACTTCTATTAATTATTCTTAACTCTCCTTTTTCATAAGAAAAAACATTAATACCATATGGATTTTGACTTTCAAACTTTTTTATCTGATTTGTTCCAAACACTGAAACAGGAAACTCTATTCCCAACCAGTTTAATTCCTTAGATCTTTCTATCATTTCTTTAGTTATTCTCTCCAGATGAACATCTTTTTTATATTTATGTATCATTATATATATCATTATTGCCCACTTAAAACATTCATTATCATTATAATTCTTAGGGTTAATAATTCCCTGTTTGGCGGCTAATTTTTTTGGTAGAGGAATATATGAACTTCCCCTAAGAGGGTTGTATGGTACAATACCAATATCAAACTTTTTCACATAATCAAATTTAAACTTATACGAATTGGGTAAAAATTGTTCATAATACTTTAGTATACGATTTTTCATAATATCAAACATCTCACTTAAATCATCTGAATCAGTAATTATTTCCACATTTGAGTTAAAGTATCCTTCAGTTTCTTCCGCAATACGATTTTCAGCTAAAGACTCTTTTATCAAATTACATGTTAACATAAATTTTACCTTTATTGGTTTCTTTTTCTGATTAATTAGATCTATAACTTTTTCTTTTATTTTATTTAGATATTTTCTAGGGTCATACCCTTTTATTCCATTTATTCTATATAATTTCAAATATCCATTCAATGTTGTCTCATGTTCTATTATATTGAATTCTTTTTCATCCAATTCATCTCTCACACTATCAGATATATTTACCTTTTTTCTAGGTTTGGGTTTTGTTTGTTTTTTATTAGTAAGTTTTATAATATTTTCATTGGTTAAATCTGCAAGCTTTTTGGAAAACTCATCTTTATCCATCACCTTAAATGAATAATTTCCCCAATTAAAAGTTTTGTTTGATGGATTTTGTGGTTTTATAAAATTGGGTGTGATTTTTCTATTTTTGAGCTTTGTTTTAGGTTTTGCACCCTCCTTTTCATAATTTCTTTCATAGATTTTTTCACTTTGATATTTTCTTTGTCCAGTTACTAGATTTTGCATTTTGTTTAATTTTTTCCCATTCATCATCTTCTGGATCATCATCATTAAAATTTAATTCTGCGTATTGGGTTGGTGTATTTTCAGGTTTTGGAATCTCTTCATCATTTAATAGTATCCTCAGTCTTTGCTCTCGAGTAAGATCATCAGTAATTTTATTAAACTTTTCCATGAATTTAGGAATATTATATAACTTTTCTGCTAGTGTTGCTTTTCTAATTCTTCGCCATTTTGGAATAGCGTATCTTTCACCATATAATTTCAATTCATCAAGTTTCAATTCGAGTAGATTCTCCATTTTTACTTTCATAAATCATGTCTTTAAATTAACATTAAAAATTCAATATTTATTTTCTTTTTTGATAAAAATCTCTGTTTAATTTTCTGATAAATCCTTGAACAATTTTTGCGGATTTGCGGATACTTTTGTAAACGGGAAAAAAATCTCTGTTTAATTTTCTGATAAATCCTTGAACAATTTTTTATTAAATATT
>OX453283.1:27626348-27763848 GCA_949710005.1 Ricordea florida
GACAATGGCTTTGTCTGAGATAGACCCCGGGTAGAGCTTGCTTACATATGTGATGACTGCATTTGGTGCAACACCAACAAGGACGTTAAATGAATTCATTCCACGATAAGATGAATATGTTGCATTTTGTTGACTCATTAGTCCAGGTGCTGCAACCTCAATATCAGTGCAGTCTATAACAATCCGGCATGAACCATATTGATGAAAAGAGGATGGTGCAGATAGTTTGTTTTTGTCTCGGGAAGGAATAGATGTCATAATGTCATTAAATAAAATAGCGTGTAACACATGAATAAATGTTGAAATAATGTTTGCAATTGTAGCAACACTGCAATTAAATAGCTGAGCCAAGTGTAGGTTGGTGTAGTTCTGTTTTACTTTCATTAAAGTAATGAAAATCTGGTCTTCAAAACTGATAGATTCAACCGTCCAGCCAGCAAAATAATTGATTGAATCTTTAAACCTTAAGGTATATCTCACAACAATTTCAAATACTTCCTTTGTAGGAAGCCCAGTTTCCATTCTGATAACATCTCCTGACAGTTCTCCCACAGTGTAACACTTGGTTTTGTACTGGACGTGTTCCTTTAAACTCTTAAGATCTCTCTTCACTAGGTCCAATTCTGCCTCCAGGATAACCTCCCGTGTTGTTTTCTCGTTTTGTTCTTTACTTTCCTGAGTGGATGGTGACTCATTTTTTCGAGCGTCTTCGATCATCTCAGTAAGAGTCTTTTCCCTGAAGGCAGTCTTAGTCTTCTTTTTCTTCGGAGGGGACCCTCTTTGTTCAGGAAATAATTTGTCCCTGTTTCGCTCAAAAATCTCTGGACCATTCGACTTTTTACCATCTCTGAAATGGCAGCTACACACCCTCGAGTATTTGTTGGGTATTTTATCTTCTCTTCTGTGGAAGGAGCAAATAGAAACCACCTTATCAGATGTAACGATATTCATATTAAAATAATAAACTTGTTAGACTTGACGGCCTAGAATGTTCAGCCAACACATTGTGTTGTAAGAGAAATCAATCTTAATAACAGGTTAACAAACTAAGGTGAAGCGAAGGCACTTAACTGGGGAATCATAAAAGCAATGATAGGTCTCGAGAGGTAAATAACACTGAGTTCGATTGTTTCGCATCGGCACAACTTCGTCCCAGTGAAACCCGAGTGAAGCGAATCATTCGGTAAACCTTACGCTCAGAATCGACATATTGAAGTTGTATTCTTAGTAAAAAACACGATCGTGAATATTTTTACCAACCTTATCAGACGAATCCATCGTTTGTGTTCGTTTGTTGCCTTTTGAGGACTTGGAAATGCGAAGAACCGGCAAGTATGGCTCTCTGACGCATGGTTACACGTTGGAGCAAAGCAGTAGACCATTTATGACCGTTTGGACCTTTCTTTTTAGACAAAAGCGTCAATTGTGACAACGCAATTGACTGTTCCACCCGCAGATCTTCCTCTTGAGTGATTTTTTAAAACAATTACAGGATTTTTAAGTGCTTTAACTTTTCAACAAAGAAAACGTGACCTACGCGCTCTTGATCATCTGCATTGTTTAGAACTGAGTTTTTTAGCGCCATGGCAACGTGACGTCACACTTTAGGACTCTATTGTTTCAAGTTTTTCCAAGTCCCACGGGGATCTTCTTTAGTCGCTAGAAACTGGTCACGAAAATACCGTTGTTTCTCTCTTCTGAGCTTCAGAGTCACCACATTACGTTGGCGCTTGAAGGAACTCCAATGAGATTCATTGTTAGTCTTCAGCGCAAGTTTATGAAAGTAATCTCTTTCTTTCATTAACTGTTTCACCTCACTTGTCAACCATGGTACCCTTTGTCCCCTAACTCGCACGTGCATTTTTGGAGCATGAGAATCAGCAACTTCAGTAAATAGCTGTTTAAAAGTGTCCCATGAGTCCTCCACATCTGAAAAGGAATTCACCAAGGACCAAGGAACCTTGTTTAGATCCTCAACAAAAGCAACGCGATTAAAATGTTTAAGATTTCTGGTCTCAACTATCCTCGGGGGAGGCGGTTTCAAGCGATGAAGTTTTCGAACCGCGAAAATCGCAGAATGATCACTGAAACCAACTGGTATTACTCCCGAGATGTAAAGGTCAGGTCGATTTGTGAAGAATAAATCGATCAAGGTCTTCGAATATTCAGTTATGCGAGTATATTTGTCAACAATCTGCAGAAGGCCGAACTCTTTAGTCATGTTAATAAAACGCTTTGTGGATGCGGGTTTATTCGATTGTTTCAAGTCGAAATTCAGATCTCCAGTAATGACAATTTCCTTTCCACAATCAGCCACTTCTGTTAGCATACTTCTCAAGCCCACAACATAAGCCAGCTCATTATCCACATTTGGCGGGCGATAACAAGAACAAAGAATAAAACCTTTGCTTTTGGGAGGTGTTATTTCCATCCATATACATTGGAGATCCGTTTGATCATACACGGGATCTTGAAACACCCTGTACTCAAGGTTTGAGGAGACATATAGAAGAACACCACCTTTACGGCGTGAAATATCCCTTCGTACAAGCGAGTAGCCATGAAGCTGGATTTCGCCGTCGTTTATTGATGAATCTAACCAAGTGAATGAACCAATGAATCTAACTTCAGTTTCAGTAGTTAGAAAGGTCAAACTGCATCAGTTGCTTTTACTTATGCAAAATCTCATCGTCACCTATTAGCCAGCGGATAATTATTTCAATAGTGTAAACTCAAAGAGCCTCTGAGCTCTAAATTTCCAACATTCGAGAATCAGAGGCGGTACAAACTCTGCCAAGCCTAAGATTCCAGGACACTACGTTTACATTCTGTGAACTCATGACTCGATCTACCTTTCTTTAAAATAGAAATCCATGAGACTCAAAAAGGTGCAACGCGCGTTCACAGCTTGTCCAGATTCAGTATCTCTCAAGTACCATATTTGGAAACTGCTCGCCCCAGTCTTTGAGCTTGGTGGCACTGTCCCGCTTCCATGGCGCATCGTAAACAATTGGCATTTGTAACAACGACGTGTCCGTCATGTTTTGAGCAGAGGCGCGCATTAATTACTTCACACGACTGAAGCCAGTTTCATTGATTAATTAGCTTTCTTTTGTTTTCCAAATATGGTAATTGGTAGTTGAATGTAGATAAGCTGTGGTTAAAGACACGTCAAGGTAATCACATGTTTCATGTCATACGAGTTTCTGCTTAAACCTTTCACTCCCCGAAGTGATCAACATGAAACGTCTCCATACAAGAGCAGTGCAGTATGTGGCTAACTGTTAACGAGAATCACAAAAATGATCAACTCAGACACCATGAACTGATCTGACTCCAAATTCTCCAAACTAAGTTAAAACCAAATGTATGGAAGTTGCCTAAGAGAATTGCTACTCAGATCTTGGCAGTGAAAGCTAGTGTAAAACTCATCACTTTTGTTAGACTATTGTCAAAACACTTTACTGGGTTTTTCTCAACAAGTCCCTGTAGTGACCAGCAACCAATTTCTCATTACAATATTCACTGCTCATCAACCATTCATGTTATGAGAATAACGAAAATGACCACCAAAAAAGAGTTGTATTGATATTTAAACAAATTCCCCTCACTAGTGCCACAACAAATATATGAGAACAGTTAGGAGAAAATGAATATTGATATTGGGACATAAAGGGTTAAAAATTAAAGGACTTCACAGCATAAGCAATTGACTTCTGCGCAAAATGAAAACCGTCAAGGATACGCTACAGGAAATGGGTTGATTGATTTGGAGAAAAAAATATGTCTTTTATATCTCTAATCTTTGACGAAAACCCGATTTCCTTTTCCTCGATAACCAAGTGTTACGTTGTATTATGATGTATCGCAATACAGCTTCTCACTTTCATTGTACCACAAAAATGATGTTTTAGTTGTAAAAGAGTAAAACTGGAAAACTGGTACAAATTGAGTCTGGAGAATTTCTAGTAATCGGCAGTACGTAGGTTTGGCTCTTAATAGAAGAACTCGGATTAGAATTGGTTAATTATTATTTTGAGATTTGTTATTAAAAGAGAAAGAGAAACCAAATCAAAAATCTTTGCTATCTCGCTCCCACGAGTCTCTTACGACTCAGTCGTAGAGTTTCCGAAAGTGTAATCGGAGGGTCGTAGGTTCGACTCCTGTCGGGAGAATTCGGATTTGCCTTTTTCCGAGTTTGCCCGTGACAGCACTGAGAAATACATCTTTCAAAACGCTTTGGTTTTTGTAAAACTAAACCGCCCTTTACTTCTCTCCATTTAAAAATAATTTCAAATTCTTCCTCGTCGTGCTAACATGTCTCACAGTTGGTTATTTCGACCGGCAAAGCAAAAATGTTACTTTGAGATGTCAGTCAGTGTCCCCTGTCTTACGGACTTGAGAATTTTGTGCGTGTTTTCAAATCTTCATGTTGCGGAAGCCGAAAGGCA
Source organism: Ricordea florida (assembly GCA_949710005.1). Classification (NCBI taxonomy): domain Eukaryota; kingdom Metazoa; phylum Cnidaria; class Anthozoa; order Corallimorpharia; family Ricordeidae; genus Ricordea; species Ricordea florida. Next base: position 27,630,800 of record OX453283.1, read on the forward strand.
TGGAGTTTTTAGAAAAACCACAAGGAAGATGGAATTTGACGGACACATCGGTCAACATGGAAAGATAAATAAATCAACTCATGTCTGGCGTTTATTTTAGTAAAAAGAAATGAATATTCAGCGATTTGAAAATACACGACATCTTTCGAGTCCCATTATTAAAAGTACCTTTTCGAAATTTTCTTAAACCGTTTATGGGTTAAACATTTTCGAAGACGCGTTTGAACGTAGTGATCGAGATATAAATTAAAAGTTCTTTTCACGCAGGAATTAGCGTCACAAAGCCTGTCGTCCTTATCATATTTTCTTATCTTTGCGCAATTTGACCATAGCGACAATAAACGTTTTGATATAATCCCCATTTTTCCGTCGTTCGCGGGTTGTTTAACACCCTGATGAAGCTAAATTTATAAAAGAGACCCAATAAAACTGCCACTGAAACTAACAGCGAGTAGACGCAAAGTTCTGGTTATTTTGAGAATGCATAATCACACTTACTAAACACTTCGCATGAAAAAGATCCAGACTTTTCCATTTTTCAATTCTTTGACCTGCAAAATAGTTGAAGAAATATTACACGTTTTTCTCACCAATTAGTTTCTTTCAAAGAATACTAACAACGTCGCGCGTTGGATTTTAACAGCGCGAAAAAAATACCTTTTTCAAACAAACGGCTGTACACAGTAAGAACAGCTAACCTTCAATGTTTCAGTCATTCCGCAAACTTATGATGTTCACTAGCTCACGTGAATCCCCTATGGTTTTTTTCTTTTGTCACGAGAAATTCCAAGTATAAAAGTCGAATGATCGCAAAAATTTAGAATAAAGAAAATGTTTCCAGCCCACTTTATAACAGGTTGTAACATGACAGAAAGTATATTCGATCATATTTCCATATTCACAAAAAGAAATGTCACACAAAGTAAGTATTGTGACGCAATGTGCCAAATAAGTAAGGTGATATGTCTTTTCATTGATCATGTCACGTTAGTTTGTGGCCAGTTTAACATCTGACAGGTTGAACTGAACTTCCCTTACAAAAACAAAGAGGAAAATGAAGATTCACAGTTTTAAATGTTGTTAAAGTAAATAACCATTTGTTTTATGCTTCCTGATTGAATGGTATCATTACGTTGTCATGGAAACGCACTTAAAGCACTTTATTAGGTAATGCTGTAGAGTTACGACCACATGTCGCCATAAACCATCGGCTCTTTTTCATGTCACGTCCATAGCTTAATCATTAGGAACATTTATTTAAATTCACCAGGAGCCCATGGGCTCCTGAATTCACGTATTGCGTATTATTATTTGGGAGCAGGGTTGGCGCAGTGGTGAGAGCGCTCGTCTTCCATCAATGTGGCCCGGGTTCGATTCCTGGCCCCGTCCTCATATGTGGGCTGAGTTTGTTGGTTCTCTACTCTGCTCCGAGAGGTTTTTCTCCGAGTATACTCCGGTTTTCCCCTCTCCACAAAAACCAACATTTGATTTGATTTGATTTAATTTAATTAAATATGGTTGATTTGATTTGATTTGATTTGTGCTTTACAGTGTCCCCAATAAGTGCGTCAGTGCTAGATACAGTTGACACTCAAATAAAGTCCATTGTTATTATTATTATTATTATTATTATTATTATTATTACAACGTGATCCAGGCGATAGCTTTCTATAGGTCACCAACACGACCCAATTCTAATTACCCTTTACACCATCATTACAGTGCAAAGTACATATATGACAAGATTTGTGACAATTATAAACCCAAGGATATCAAATTGATGTAACACCAAATTCTCCAAACTGAAATACTGGGAAATGCATGGCCCTCACCAAGGAAGACTACCCTTAAGATCTTGGCAGTAAAAGAGCTTATTATTTTAAGTCCCAGAAGTGACCAGAATCCAATTTCTCATTACAATATTCACTGTTCATCAACCATTCATGTTATGAGAACAACGAAAAGGATCACTATAAAATTTGTATTGATATTTAAACAAAATCTCCTCACTAGTACCATAACAAATATATGGGAACAGTTAGGAGAAAATGGATATTGATATTGGGCTTTAAACGGCTAAACGCCAACCAGTCAAACACAGGGTCGCTGAATTTAAAGTTGACCAGGGTAATAAGAAGGGAAAAAGAGGCAAGAGAACGCATCTTCCATACTCGGTTCTCTTACTACGATAAGGGGACAGAATCTATTTTTAGATATAGAAAGTATTTTAACTGACCAATGGCTGAAGTCCCTTTCATCACGTGGTTGAAATTTCAATGCGCCAAGGAGAAACCGAGCAATGGAACGAGATATAAATAGATTTCGCGCTAAAAATAGATTCTGTCCCCTTATCATATCAGACGGAGTTATATTCTCTTTCCTCATTTTCTCTTGGTAAGGTAGAGACAAAGTGGCTTTAAAGTTGACCAGGGTAATAGTATATCCAATAGGGAGAGGTTGGAGTGTACAAGGGGTGTATGACACGCCCTGATTATGGGGGTTGAGGATATAGGTGAGATAAAGTTCAAAGCACGTGTCCTGAGGGTAACACGGCCGGCGCTTATCCTGGACTGCGTAAAATAAGTCACCTAAGAGCATTGCACTCCTCGTGGATGAAATGCTTCAACAAGTAGCAAAATCACTTGAGACACGGCACCTTTTTCGAGAGTCAGTAATTTACTCTTTGTCTCAAACATGACAGTTCCCCCCTAACAAATGTTCCTAGCAATGCCAAAGCATGCCGAAAACGTCAACATGCAATGAAGTAAGGGGGAGAGGAAAGGAGGGGAGGTGGAATATCACCAAGGCCTAGATGATGCCAGCAGTAAAAAGAAGAAATGTCATCCAAATTAAATTATTTAGCAGTTGATTGTAGTCCATTATTTCCATTTTTAATCTGGGGATAAAAACGTAGAGAACCGTCCTAAACAGTACTGTAATGTGGTACTGTTTGCTTTACTATACAGTGAGGTTCTAACTTTTTCATCTTTGGATCAAATCATGCAGTGTGACCATTCTTTATATAGCTACTGAACAGTACTGTACTGTGGTACTGTTTGTTTTACTATACAGTGTGGTTCTAACTTTTTCATCTGTGGAGCAAACCGTGCAGTGTGACCATTCTTTGTAAAGCTACTGAACAGTACTGTACTGTGGTACTGTTTGGTTTACTATACAGTGTGGTTCTATCTTTTTCATCTATGGATCAAACCATGCGGTGTGACCATTCTTTGTAAAGTTACTGAACAGTACTGTACTGTGGTACTGTTTGTTTTACTATACAGTGTGGTTTTAAGAACTCCTTCAGCTTTTGTTATCTCCACTGTAGTAGTTTTCGTTCTACTATGCATAGTTTATCTTTATCATTTAAGCCGTTAAACAAATCTTCAAGTTCAGACTTCCACTTACTACAACCATTCACGTTCAGACTTTCACCTACTACTAAAGCTACTTAGCTGTTTTCTACTGTATCGTTGGTTGTATTTTAAAGCTCTCGAGTGTAACCAATCAAATCAGCACTGTTTTTATTTTTATTGTTGTAAAATGATTGCTATTTTAAAATCGCAGGATAAAAACGAAAATTATAATCTTTACCTGGATATGTTGCTATTTGTTTTCTCCTGCAACGAGGTGTTTCCTTTTCTCATTAAATTAAGAGCCCTCAAGTGAAATAACACCATATAAGACTGAGTTGGATATGTGAGCAAAATTTTCCAACGGGGCTATTTGTTTTGATGCTTATTTCGAAAATGAAAACTCGGATTTTTAATTTCTGTAGGTAATAATCTTACAAGTCATTTTAGAGATTTTTATCTAGTCAGTAACACCTTGGCACGTTTTCGAGTCGTTTTATTATCCTGCCGCACCAAAACAGTCCAAGTTCGCCAATCTAATGCACTTGTTTTCCCTTTCATTTTATAAAGAAAAGTCGGCCTTCTAAGAAATCAAGTTATATACAAGGGTTTGCTAAATTACATTCTTGACAAAGAATGTGTTATGTAGACAGTAAAAACAGCAAATCCGAAGAAGTGAAAGCACCAAGCAAACAACTAATTTTGACATAAATTAAAATTTCTATAACGATTTTCCTAACAACAAAGTCAGGTAAAAGCCTCCTTTAACATAAAGCAACTCTCCCACTTCTAATTCTGAATAAACGCTTCCTTTTTTTCAACCAACATATTTGGAGACATCTCTGCTGTTTTCGGAAACGGTCAATTCGCAACTTCTCAAGCATATTCCAACCCTCACGCATACATCGTTAGGGCCAGCGCACGTTTTGGTTTTGCAAAAAATAAAGCCCGTTATCGACAAGGAAAATGAATGCAGGAATAATTGCAGTTGCAGCGTTTTAAGTGCACTTAAAACAAAATGGACAAAATTAATAGAAGGCGGCAACTTACCGAGATGTGCGGTCCTATGTCAGCATTGAGAGCATCACTAAGGCAAATGAAAGTGTCTCTGTATAAACCACCTGCATTTAAATCAAATTGGTATTTTCCACTTAATATCCGCTACTAGGAAAAAAAACCTTTGCGTTCGAAAAAAACGCAAAGAAAATAGATTGAAAAATGTTTGAGTAGGTTTTATACCCAAGGACATGCGATGGTTGTTCGTAGTTTGTCGCGAAGTAATAAGACAGTGGCAATCTGCCTTCTCGGGAGAAAACGTAAATAAACAGAATATGCGAGTTGAAAAGATAACAGACCGAGCTCGCTTCGCGTTTGCTTTAGTAACGTTTGCGATTAGAAAAACGGCGTGGATTTAAATTGTTGTCGTGAAGTTCACAAGGGATTAAACCAGCGTTGATTCACAGAAATCCATTAGACGGTCTCCGGGTAACCGAGCAGAAAAGTACGTTTTTGTCCAATAATACATAAAATTTTAATATTAATTTGCCTTTCAAGCGCCCTCAAATGTTTGAGGACAGGAATACAACAGTTTGTCATTAGACGGAATTGCGTCTGTATCTCTGCAATACAACACCCGTGTTAAAACAAGTAAAATCGTTAATGGTGTCATCGAATAAACTGTATCGCCGCGACTCTTACATTTTACCTTACTTAGCGAAAACTCTATATGCGGGGCGGCTTGGCGCTTGTTTTTGAAGACGAGGCTTTTAAATTGATTTTGGCATTTTTCCTTGCCCTTTTTTTCTCCCTCCTACAAGTTCCTTTTAATGAAAGACGATTCGGAAAAACACACGCGAAATAGAACTATGCTTTTCCCCGTCACATTTTGCGAGTGAAAAAAAGGTGTCTAATTTAGAAGCGGTCTACAATATTCTGACAATATTTTGAAGAGATCTCAAGATTCAATTTTATCGTTTGTTTTTCTTAATTTCAAAAGGGTAATTTGAGAACATTGCGTTAAAATGTTTGAGGTTTTTCCGTAGAAAAGAAATTTAAGACCGTGAGTTTCAAGATTGGGAAAGAAAGAGACACTAGTTGAGAAAAAAATATTTTTTTCATGACGTGCAAGGGCATAAGATTGCCAAGCCACAAAACGACAGCTCCGCGGGACGCATAAATTTTTCTTCTATCATTAGTAAAGCTAAGGCCATTTAGAAAAGGAAGAAAGCGTCCATTACGATGTTAAATTAACATTTCAGGTTAGAACACTCGGGCATTGCCATTTAGATTAAATGAAGGCAACATTTAACTGAGTGATTTAAATTTCTTTGCGCCACCTTCCCCGCGATGAGGGACAATATTTAATTTGGTTTTGCGCCTCGTCTTTCGCGCGGTAAACAACACAGGAGGAACCGGTTAAAAACGTTACCTCAATTGACGTCCGAAGTACTCCTTTCGATCGCCAACGAAGCAGGCTGCCGGAAACAGATCAAATTCCTTTTTAAAATAAAAAAATTCTCCAGCTTTAGCATATACGCGTAATTATGATAGCACATAAAACGTTCTGACCTTATTTCAGCACTGACAATCAATATATTAGTTGGAAAAGGTCTGATAAATAGGAACACAAACTGAATTCCAATTTCAGATTTTCTGGGAAGAGGCGGAGTTAGGTCATGTTTAATTTCCCCGGCGGTGTGACAAAGCATGAGTCTCTATTAAATTGTATTGTCTTGCTTTGTGTTATAAAAGGATTTTGACAAAAATCTATATTTTGAGAGAAACCTTCTTTAAAGGAATATTCATATACGAATGATATTTTTGAATACTGTTGCTCTTTACGATAAATCGAAGACTTTTAAGAGGAAAATCCTCTTTAAGGACATTAATGTCTTTGTTCGCTATCCAATTTCTAAAACATGTTATGAAAACAAACTGAGTGCGTGTTTTTATGTTTTTTACATATTAAACACATCTTTCTGTAAATTTTCTCTTAAAAGACCTAAAGAAGGGATTCAAAGTGATCATCGAAACGGGAAAAGTGTGAAAGCGAAGATACTAAGGATGCTTACCCACGAGGTAGATTCACTGTAAATTTACTCTGCTAAAAGAGAACTTAAACAGAACAGGTTTTGCATTTATATTTGCCAAATCCTGCCGACATTCAAATTACCCCAGTTTAATAAATGCGGCGGGATTTCAATATATTGCACCAAAACTACAATTAAAATGGATATACTGGGCAATCCACAAAAAGCTATCATTGTAAAAGATGTTGCAAAATGACACCAAAAATGGTGAAAACAGCACAGATGATTTTACTGCTAAAACGATGATTTCTTTGATTTTTCCTAAGATTTTCAATAAATATTAATATCGCTAAGAATATAGCTACCCTCACTTACACTTATCATGTATAGTATTATTATTATCATTATTTATATTTGGACAGTGAAATTCGGGAATTTTTGCACGTTGCAATTGGTGTCAACGACAGTACCTTTGTTGATTTTTTTACAATTATATTTGAGGTCCAATTAAATTTTTCCACTGACATTTCCGGAGAATTTCATTACTTTCATCTTCCGTGGAAAAATAGTGTCATATGGTGTATTAAACGAAATCATTAATAAAATTACTCCTAGCTAATTATGCAGCGTCTGAATTCAATAAAAGATGAAACGCGTTCAAAAAAATAACTGTCCTTTTCAAGTTTATATAGAAAAACATTTATGGTCCGGTTCGGAATTCCCTTTAAATTTTCCTAGGGGCATTCATACGTCATCGTAGTGCATACGTCACATATATATGACGTCATAGATAAAACGAACAACGACGTTTTTTGACGGAACAATTAAATTATGATGGTCACCAATCGCTATTGTTGGCCGCTTATATGAAGTTTCTACCACACACCTTTAAAATAATTTTGTTTTGTGCTTGACGATGTCAGCATAGAACGGAATGTGGCATAGAATAATTGTAAAACCGAAAGGAAAACTACAAAGACGAAAACAAGATGGCCAAAGTATAACTAGATTACAACATTACCAAAAATAAACTCTTATTATTTGATTAGGGACGCAATTATTGTTGACGTCAATTTGCTTGAAAACAACACTAACAACTCACTGAAATATGCCTGAAAAAAGCCATTTTGGTTGAAGTTGTGATATTGCAACTTTGTATAGTGCCAGTTTCCACTGGTACACTAACATTTCTTGAAGTTCAAGTCTGGTGGTACCACTGTAGGGTATTTTGAAGCAAATAATTGAAAATATTGAAGCAAATTGAAAGAGTTTAAAAATAAAAGCACGATAATGTTGACAATTACTTTAATGGTTATGCAAACTGGATTTTTGGAAACAAACTAATTAGCTACTATGATCTGTTGGACGGCAGACAAAACACTGATATCCAAGAAAAATTGGTTTAATTCTCAAGACGACATACAATGCCAAAACCGCTTTCGAGAATGTTCCGTGTTGAGTGACAAAATCCTCAAAAATGTATATAAAGAGCTCTATATGGTAAGAAAAGGATGAACCAAAATGAAAAGAATCCTTGACAGGATTAGGATCGCTGAAAGAAGTATACTCCCACGGTTGACAAAAAAAAATTAACCATCTAAACTTTTTAACGATCATATACGATGAGGGGGCCATTACTTTGCTTCTTAAAAAATGAGACTAATACAAATAAAAAATGGACTAAGCACACCTACGGAAAAACTAAAATTTTTAGTTTGAAGACTTGTTTTTTCCTTTGTCACCAACGAGCCAACTAAACAGGTGACCATCTTAAGCAATGCGTGGTTTACCATCTATTGGAAAAAAGTTTACTTTTCTCTTGTTGTCACTCTCTGCCTACTTATCGTATAACTCGCAGTTATATTGATTCACAGTCTTGGCCTTTTAGTTGAAATTCACGTTTCCTTTGCCGCATTACACAAAATATTGGAATTCAAACCCTAGATTTTTCATCACCTGAACTCTGACCCAGTTGTCCTGTTCAATTTGGCATATGATTTTACAAAATTACAATTTTCTCTGACATAGATCGGAAAACAATGGTCATTCTTCCCGATAAAATTTCTATTGGTCACAAATTTCATCTTCGTTTTGACTGTTCAACGCGTCTTTTTGTATCGTCAGAGAAAACCTTTCTTCAATGGAACCTCAAGTTCCCCGGCTTATCTGTGGAATAAATTTATATTCATACTGTTCATCATTTTTTTTCTTTATCATTATATTTGTTCCTGTTTACAAGAGAAACTCTTCAGTTAACCAATTTTATTTCTTTCGTGATACGAACTTTTCAAATCTTGTCTCATTTTCTTTATTTTGCCATGAGCGTTTTCAAAAAAAAAAAACCTTGTCCTGACTGCAGGTAACTTTTTAGTAGTGTTTTCTTAATATTGGCCTTTTTTATACCAGGGGACGCATAATCCGTCTGGACGAACTTGGGCAAAGATTCGTAGTTCATCTGGTTATGCGTCTCTAGTATAAAGACGGGCTCAAGACGTATTATGCGTCTAGACGAACTATCCTTCGTAATACGTCTTGAACGACGCATTGCTAAAGGTTGTTCTTCTGGAGGCATAATGCATCTTGTGCCCGTCTTTGTACTAGAGACGCATAACCAGATGAACTACGGATGCTTGCTCAACTGCGTCCCCTAGTATAAAAACGACCATTTAGACAAATCCCCACACAAATTCGTCCAGTTTACCAGTTTCCACATTTTTGTCATGTCTCCAATTTATTTATCGAACGGTGTAAGTTTTCACCTGAAAAGTTATTTCAAAATAACTGTGCATTTTCCCTGTATTTTCTTAAAAAATTCCTTCAAAACGCCTTCTTGGCTTCATTTCAATATTGTTAGCTTAAACTTCACCCTTTTTCAATCCTACCTTAAAAAAGGGCCTTTCCTTTTTTTGTCGAGGCAACAACCATTGTACGTTCTAGAGGAAAAACATACGTACCCATCATTTCGAACCCCTTTTCCTTAAATTTTGTTCATTAAATAAATTATACTGACTTCTCATTCCCTATTTCCTTAAGAGAATATCACTTTAACATGTCAAAGTGAAAAAGGAAATTGAATGAAACATAGCAAATTTCTTTCAAAATTTTTGCCAATGTTATCATTTTAACAAAGGAAAACCACAAACTCTGTTGCCACTTTCATTCAGGATTCAAATTTCCATTTGTATTAGCACAATTACCGCTGTAAAATGGCGAAATGACAGGTTTTCTTTTCCTCTGGGCAAAATTAAATAGTCGTCGTTTTTAACAATTAAATTTACTCCACTTAGACAGGAGATATTCGGTTTTAAGCTTTAACAATTAATCATTAAGGAATTAACAGATCAAAACGAAGATTTCCTTGCCTGTAAAGGCCTTAGACATTTATTCAGATCACTTGTTGGCAAGTGCTGTTTGACTCACAGTGTTTCTAACAAGCTAAAATTATAGAATGCTGTAAATTCACAGTGCGGAGGGTGTGGGGAAAGTCTATCGCTCTTTAATCGGATTCATCACCAAGAAAACGCAATGATTTTGAGCAAAAACCTTTGTGGTGACTCGACGCTTGCAACCTTAATTTCAAGATTTTTACAAGGATAATTTAAAGATTTTCATAATAAAAACTTTAGAAATTTGCGCGCACTTATCATACCTGTAAATGAAGAACTTTCGCCTGCCGTTTATATCAGGATATTACCGCGAAAGAGTTGAAAAACCTACATCGGCTTATAACTGCACGCATCTTATTTATTGGGTCGCTGGCAGACTGACAGACCTCGTTTAATTACTGTACGATCTCCAGTGGTCCGTTTGTACCGTTAAATTTAATGCTTCCAATGTGCGATGGAGTGAATACAGCATCCGATTGTTACCGACAGGTTTTCCCCGACAGTTTTCAATCTTCGCTCCGCATAGGGCGACAAAAAATAAATAAAAAGGGTGGCTTTTGTATTTGCATGGTTCAGTTTAACACGCAAGTAGGTTTTAAGTTAGAACTTAGACAGCAACGTGTTTTTTTGTAAAACCTTCGCCAACAAGTTCAATAGCCGACCAGAGAGAATCCAGATACACGAGTTGAATACAAATCAGATTTTAACACCTGGGGGTGTTAATCTTCAAACTAGACGTACAAAATCAGCGCCTGTCCGTTGGTCTACCTGCACCAGTCAATTCATTTGGAAATGTAATTATACGAAGGCAAAATTCGGCAGAGAATCTAAATTGTTAGGAAACGTTGAGTTGACAGCGGAAGACTTTGCCTTGATATAAGAATCACCTGTCGATGTAAACTAAATGATGATGCACCCTGTGCAGTCAATCAATATTTCGTACAAATATCCTTTCTAACCGCCTCAGCGCGAGTCTACCATTGTACACAATAAGTGAAGTTTTTAAATCACGTAAGCCGTTTGCGTCAAGCGGATTGTCCACAGAAACGATTTGTTTACACTTTAAACTACTTATGTAAGAATTTTAAGGTGTCAGTGTGTACGCGCTGAAATCTGCACAATTTTTGAACATAAACGGCTTTATGTCGTTGAAGAATTTTTGCGACTTTGGTAGTCGTGGAAACCAAAGAAGATGACAATTAAATGAAAGTCTTGGGGATGAAGAAAAAAATTCTGCCAAACAAAATAAAGCTCAGTGGAATTCAAACAAATTTTCCCCTATTTGAAAAACAAATTTAGTTCACTTTGGTTAAATATTAAATGAAAGAGCGTAAGTTAACTTTTACTGCTGAAATTTCAATTAATTCCATAACACGATGGTTGTAACCCCAGCGATAAAACATTACGTTTAAAAATGGCTGGTTTGTTAATTGCCTGAGGGTAACAAATCAAGTTGATTTTCCTGGCGGTTTCTTGATGAATATGTTATCGTTTTCCTTGTTCTTTCTTCTCTGCGAAGGCGCAAATGGAAAAAAACACCATGGGATTCTATATACAAAACATACAATTTACATTATTTATAAGCGCCTTATGTCAGAGGAGACCTCAATCTTCAACCTCTTAATGCTTAAGTCAAACAAACATATATACATTGAAAGATTTATCGCTGTAAGACGAAAAAAAAGCAACAAAGTGGTAACCCTCGACTCAGCCAGTCAAACAATCCATCCTCGTAAAAAATAAGCTATAAGGCATCTTTTTCTTTTACTCTTAAACTTTCGCCATTCTATCTGAATCGTATTAGATAATCGTATTTTGTTGGTATTGGTTAATTGCAATAATGCGTACGGTACGTATACTTACTTCTCCAGTTTTTAAGAAACCAACGCGAATATTTTTAATATCGTGAGTGTGATATAATGAGGGATTTTTTGTTCAGTGAAGCTGACTTCACATCTGTTACTTGCAACAGGACCCGAAAACAGTCGAAAATAACCCAAAGTGTTATTGTTTGACAACGTTTGGCGAGCTAACAAACGTCATTACTTGTTATTTCAAGTAAAAACCCAGCAGGTGTCTACCACTATTGACGGAAAGATGTACGATAAGGGTTAACGCCGCTATGAGTTGGAAGGTTTCCAAGGCTTTTTTTTCATCTGACCTTCTATAAGGTGGTTAGCTGATTTGGTCACGTGTACCTGTGTGTTCCCGTTACTTCCCTTATAGACTACTACTATCTCGGCAATGTTTGGAGAACATTTGCTTTCGTTCCGAGTACATTAGTACGAGTTTGTTTTCTAAAATCACCTCTTCACGGTTTGCCTCAGATTTACCAAATGGCCTGACCCTTTGGCTTACAGCAAATATAAGAATTTTAAAGATTTTGGTTAAGAATGGGGTTGATATCATTAATATGGACTTAATCTTGTTCTAAGTAACACTGCTTACATATAATAAATAGGTTTGGTGGCAAGAAATCGAATCTGAACATTTTCTGGCTCGAGGCATTCAGCGGCACCGCCTACCCTAGTGAAACCCCGGGAGGCACCCCCTGCTGGATACCAGCGTTTTGTTTAGCAATGGAATGAGGGTGAGCGCATTAAATTCTGCAAAATAGAATATTGTAAAAAGCTTTAAGCAAAACCGCGCTGGTTTGTTTAATAAAAACAAGCCCTGACAATTTCTTCAACGTTTTAAGCCATCCCAGCATGATAACATTTTAAGCATCTACCCGCTGGTGACCGGTGAAAGTTCTTACACGAAAACGTTTGGTCAAAGCTGGAAGCCAAGGAGGGTTCCTCTTCTTTACAGGGCTTTTAACTCAACACAGAAGCTCCCGCATAAAGAAAAAGTGAGGGGACAATCGCCAAAAATTCAAAATCGACACTCTTATCCTAAAAAGCAAATAAACCTGAAAGTACACGCTGGTTGCAGTATAATTGTGTTTGTTGACTGGATTAAACCGAGTAATACTCACAAGACTGACACGGGAAGTTATCGCACGGATATCACCTGTTTCCTGGGAGCTCACCAATGGCAACACAGGATTGTCAACAGTTCTCCCTAGAAAATAAGAGCTTTGTTGTTACATACACTCCTTACAATACTATACTCTATAATCTGGTTTATACACACTGGGAAACTTACATGACGGCTACAGAAAGAGTTATATTGGGAAGGGTGTAGCAGAAAACTTGAATCAACATCTACATGCACACAAGAAAAAATATTGTGGAGGAAAAAAACTCTTCATTTTTATCTTCAGAAAAGGTATATCTCTTTTAACTAAATTAAAACATTTCCTCAACAAGTCAAAATGAGTTATTGCAATAAGCAGTCAAAAACCTGGTTTATATCACCGCTTGGTATCTTTGCACAAAGACGAAACTTCCCCACCCCCTCCCTCTCCAGCCGCCATCTTTGCTTTAGGCCAGGTTAATGATTTTAATATTTTTTCACAATGAATGCATATAAAAAGTCAAAAACACGTTATTTCGTATTTCCCCTCACTGGCCAAGATTCTGAATAATTCATAAAAGAACAAGAATTATCCTCAAAATTCAATATGAAATTAAAAGAACGGCACCTTTATTGTATTAAAAGTGGTCACGCCATTTTTAGTGTCACGAATTTACCAGCACTGCCCTACGTTAAACGTTGTGCAATTTGTCGAGGTAATTATATAGAAAACTAAGCACAATTCAGAATGTATCGCTGTGTTTGTAGGTTGAATACGAGCTTAACTGAGAGTCCGTAAAGTAGTTTTGTGGAAGCTTGAAACCGTAGACCCAAACGGCAAATTTGAAATACTTCAAGCGTGAGTTTTTCAAAACAATCACCTCTGTTAACAAAAGGGACTTCTCCATAGACTTACCTCGCAAGAAGTTTTAACGACCGCGTCCACGTTCACCATGATTTTAGCCTTGTTAAAAGCAGTACTTAAAAGTTTGTACTTCTGAGAGAGCTTTCACGGATGCAAGGCTGCGCTCTGCTCGGAACTCTGCACGTTTTTGATGAACCGAGCATGGTGGCCAGCGGCAAACTTAAAATTTTTTCCTTTTACATTTTTTTCTCCTGAAACAGAAGACAAACTGACTTACTGACTTACTTACTTACTTACTTACTTAGGCCCGTTTACTAACCTTGGAATTCTGACTTTACACATGAAAAAGCGGTTTATTCACAGGAACATAATTTACCGCGCGCCGTCGCGGTAAATTTGTACCTGTTCCATGTTAACTGTCACTCCTATTGTTATGTAGAAAGTTGATTCCTCTGCGGTTTCTCCCTTGCTGTGATAATCTCATAACACTTGGATGCCGCCGAATTTTAGTTTTTCTCTGTTTCTCGAAAGTAAAAAATAGGCGACTTGTACGTGCATTTCGAGTTCCAAGTCGTCAGCCCCTTGACCAAATTGGCTGAAATTTGGAGAGCATGTTGTCAGAACGTTCGCCGACAAAACCGTGTCTGCGAATTCTGATTATTCTTCTCATTAAAAAGTTATGCCTTTTTTTTGCGGGCAGTTCAATTTTTTTCCCTTTTCAAACTTTATCCTCTTGTAAAAAAATAACAAACGCACGTGCCAAAAATCTGAGACACAGTTTTTGAGGTCAATGTGTGAAGAAACGGATGCCATGTTAATCGTTTTCTCCGACCTAAATTTAGCGGGCGTATACCTTGATTTATGGCTTCCTGAAGCTTTGTAAACATATTCACATTTTCGAAAAACGGTATCTTTTTTACCGTTTAAACAGATCGGGTCATAATCTGTAGTTATTAAGCTTCCGAAAAATATACGGTTTATATGGGTTTTTGTTGAAACCAAGAACGCTAGAGCGGACCGCGCTCGGATGGTCAAATGGGTTATACTGTGATTGGATTCTTTTTGGCAGTGTTGTTGTGACCTTTGATTTTGCCCTGTTGATCTTTAAATCTCAAACTCAAGAGCCAATCAACCAATAATAATAATAAATAATAATAATGAACTTTATTTGAGTGTCAACTGTATTTAGCACTGACGCACTAATTGGGGACACTGTAAAGCACAAATGAAATGAAATGAAATGAAATGAAATCATATTACATTAAATCAATCAAATCAAATGTTGGTTTTTGTCAGTGGAGAGGAGAAAGCCGGAGTACCCGGAGAAAAACCTCTCGGAGCAGAGTAGAGAACCAACAAACTCAGTCCACACATGACGCCGGGGCCGGGTATCGAACCCCATTGGTGGAAGGACTGAACGCTCTCACCACCGCGCCAACCCTGCTCCCCGTTAAACCAAGCAATACATTACAGCTAAAAAATGACTCCTAAACAAAGAAAACACAATGGTTATTCCCTCGCGTACCGATATATGAGGAGAGAACCCTCGTGTTTTGTCAAACTTGCTACTTTGAGCGTAAACGCACTGGCTGTGGTTCGCTCGTGCCTCTATTACAGAAGATAGAGTGGAAAACGGCTGGGCAAAGGTCGAGAGCATTCTCTATTACCTCCAGTAATTCAGGGTTGATGAAGTATCAGTTCGAAATGCATGGTCCTTTACTGTTAACCGTGACGAGAGAGCGGCGCCTAACTAATTAATATTATCAGTGTCATGAAAACTTTGGGGACTTAAAAACACATGCTAGTTAAACTTGTGCACATGATGCCTGTAGACGCCGGAATTTAATCATTTAAATAACGATTGTATCAGTGTACTATGCTAAATCGTGCTAGATATATTTGATTTTACGACTTTTACGTTACACTTATTAATTAGTCTGTTTATTTGTGCTCATGTCTGTTCGAACTGACATATTTCCTCGTGCATTAATTCTGTTGTCTTTCTAGATCAGTTAAGCAAATTTACATTATGTCTTGTATATAGTCTTTTGGCTAGCGCTCTCTTTTGATTTCATTTTCTTGCAGCGAGCGCGTATTACACTGAGTAGCTGAAACTCTCGCTATCATCCCGTTGGTTGCTTAGTTCTTCAGTGGCTGTCGCCATCATAATTCGTCAAGTGAGTTTGTAACCCGGGGGGGGGGGGTACTCTCATAAATTTCGGATAGGTGTGTACCGCGAAAAGTCTTAAGCCCTGACCCTATCTTAACAGGGGCGGATCCAGGATTTTACATGAGTGATTTGCAGCACCTTAACTAGGGGGGTTTGGGGGCATGCTCCCCCAAGAAAATTTGAAATTTAGTGCTTCCAGAATGCAATTTTCCTGCATTCTGAGAGCACTTTAAGCCATTCAGACACATTAGAAAGGCATAATTCTGTACAAAAAAATCAATGTAAAGATGGGGCAAACGAAAATTGATACCCTATTTAAGGCTCAAACCCGGAAAATGGCACCCTATTCAAGGGAAAACAAAAACTAAACATAACTTGAACGGGTCAACTATACTTCGTTTCTGTAAGATTACTGGAAGTTAGCATCAAGCATAGTATAGTAGACTGCCTGATACAATATAGGCACCCTATCTAAGCATCACACCGGGAACACTATGTCAACATGGGCAAAAATGATACCCTATTTAAGGATTGAGAACCTCAAAAACCATACCCTATCCCACGGCACATACCTATATAGCCCATATATGGGAGTACCCCCACCCCCCCCCCGGGGGGGGGTTTGTAATAATCATAGTCTATGTTGCATTTCTTGTACATTCCATGTCACAGTCAAGTTATGGTAAGATTTCAGCACAGGTCCCTACTTCATTATGCATGCTGAAGCTTTCTTGTCTGGTGTAGTGCACGTGCAAATATTTCTTGTGTTCGAAGAACGAAATAGAATGCATAATGGGTAGGGACCTGTACGGAAATCTTACCAATTTTTTTTTGTCGTGTATGGGAGTAAGAATCCGATTGACTTCCATCGATAGCAGTCCACGGGCACAGATTCCAACTGAAACATGCAGAATACAAATACTTCTAAACTGCGTATCCAGTTCGTACATGTCCTAGCCGAAAGTCTGATCAATGGGTAGAAACGTCTTCCTTATCCAACTGCAGTTTAGATGATTGCGCCGAAAGCGTTCTAAGACTTTTCGAACCTTTAAAGGACTCATGCCGGGAGTATAGGCGAAACAAAATTTTGGGAGAGTGGGAATGGAGGAAGGCATTTGCCAAATTATCCATATAAATCGATTAGTCAAGTAAGCTATTAAATAGACTTAGGCAAGCCTAAAAGCGGAGCTCCTCACACAGACCCTCACACTTTGAAAATGCTGTCACTAAAGTTATTAAATACGCCTGGTGTACGCAACTACTTAAAGAAGATCCGATAGCTGAAATAAATCGTAAAAAAAAACCATCTAGTTCGCGACTCAACGGAAGAGCCATTGCGCGAATAACAAAGCCTCGTTTCGGTTTAAGACCTTCTAAATATCCCGGATGACTATGGCCGCCATGTTGGGGCAACGTCGTCGTCGTCGCCAGGCGCACGCGCCCGCGAGCCATGCCGCTAGCCACGATGACCATGAAAACTCAAACGCGACATCGGTCGTTATCAGTTCAAGGGTTTTGCAAGCAACAAAATTCAGAGCGCGATAATTCTTTGGAAAAAAAACGCGGTCGGTTATGGAGAGAAAAAAAGATCGAATGAGTAGCTGGAAATGTGAAAAATTGTTATAAGTTCCACGAAACTGCTTGTTTTACTTCATTTTAAGTTATTTTTACTCTTTTTGCATTTTCCCATTTCCCGTTTTTCACAGCACATTTTTCTTCTACCCGCAATTTTTGTTTTTAGTTAGTTTGTACCCAGTGTTCTTTTGTCGCATGGAGGCGCCACCACCTCAGAAGTGCCTGACGAAAACCGTCTCTAAGCAGGTCATTCTTGTGTGACTCGTCTTTGGGTGGGTAGTTATCTTGTATTTTGAGCCTTACCCATCGTTTATTTGGGATCACTCGTTTCTTTCTAACTTCATTACATCTTTTAGTGGCCTTGCCATGTCTTATACACCTTTCGCCAGGCTCTGTCGCGGTTTCGTCGTTAGGGGATTATTAAACAAACAGCATTTGGTTCGTAACATGGCAAGCGGTACGAAACACAAAGTTCTTGTCACTCGTAGAGTTCCACAAGCTGCGATAGAAATTCTCAAAGCTTCTCAAAGGTAAGTTACACCGTGCTTAAGGTTTATATGGAGCCTTCTCGCCGTTGTTATCACCGTGGGTCGTTAAACTGAATTACATTAAAATTTACGTCCGTGAAATTGTACACGTGTACTCTATCCAGAACTCGCTTTGTTGTGACACATGTTGTGACACATGTGAAATGTTTGTGGCTAGGGCTTTGTTTTTGTTTTGAATAATAACAATACCCTCTGAACTTGGCAATAAGTAACAACACCTAACTGACCTAAATAAAATTATATTTTTTTTGTTCTCTTCTTTGCTTTGTTACAAATGCTTTTTTTCAGCAGGGAAAATAAACATTTGTTTTGTTGGAGGGTGGGGAAGGTGGGAAGAGTTTGGCTGCTTTCCTCCATTGCGCATTTCCTTCACCTTATGGATTTTTTTTTTCAGCTGTGAGCTTGATATTTGGGATTCTGAGGATCCAATACCACGACAGGAACTTCTCAATAAAGTGAAAGGCCTTGATGGACTTTATTGCCTCCTAACAGAGAAAATTGATTCGGAGTTACTCGATTCAGCAGGTAAAACTGATGTTCATTGTTTTTTTTTTTTTGCTATTTGTTTTTTCCTAGGTACTTTATCTATTCCTTTGACAATTACATTACAATAGCTTATAATGCTGAGAAAGTAAGTTGACCCAGCAGAAATGATGGCTATGGAAGACGTGGTGTATTATTTTGGACAAGAGGCACCATATGTGATGATATGCCTAAACTATTTACCACAAGACAAACTGTAAACTCCCTGGGAACTGTACTAAACCAATGATGATCTAATTAACTGAAGACTATGTGCCTTGTGCTATGATAAAAAGATTGTTTAGTCCTTTTCTTTAATTAGTCGCTAGCAGTTAGCTGCCTGTACATAAAGCCTCATAAATAAATCTTGCTTTTTGAGTACAAGCTTGTCTTTATATTACTATACCATATTTATGACAGTAGCCATTACTTTTAGTCTTGCACTTAAGGCCATACAAGCCTACAGAAGAGGCAAGGAAATACAACATGCCTATGCTAATTATTTGATGTTTGAAATGAAAATCTATATATATATATATATATAATTACTTGAAGAGGAGTCTTGCTTGGCAAAAAGTGCTCGATGCTATATATCATATCTTCGTCCATCGGGTTCGATGATGACCAGGACATCAATTTGTTTTGCAATGGACACGACTGTGCCCGATGAGACCAATGCGGGCTAGGAAACACTTTCCACACTGGGGGCACTTAAAGTCTTCATTTTGAGGAAGAGCTGCGCTTCTGGCTTTTCTCGCGGCACGTTTTATTCACGCGTTCTCTATCTTCTTGAACTCGAATGTAACTGCTCCGGTAGCGGTAGTGGCTCTCCAGGAATTCCGATTTAGGCCCAGAGATTCCCAGGATGGCACATCGATTTCGAAAGATTTGAGTGACGCTTTAAGAACATCTTTGAAGCGCTTTTTCTGTCCACCTTGGGTGCGCAACGAAGAGATGTAATAAAAGTCTGTCTGACGATCGCCACAAGGCGTGAAACTCAGAGTTACAGCAAACCAATGCCTCCTTTTTGACTTCACTACACCGTGTATATATATATATAAACATCATACAAAACATCATACAATCTATTCTCAATTGTTAAAGGACAGTTCTAATGTCTTTCTTTTCAACGTTTTGTCAAACGTTTTAGGAGCGCAGCTTAAAGTTGTGAGCACAATGTCTGTGGGATATGACCACATAAGTTTGCCAGAAACTACGAGAAGGTAAACATTCCATTGATGAACCCTTTAAGCCCCAATATCAATATTCATATTTTCCTGACTGTTGTCATATACTTGGTATGGTACTAGTGAGGAAAATTTGTTTAAATATCAATACAACTCTTTTTTGGCAATCATTTTCGTTATTCTCATAACCCGAATGATTAATGAACAGTGAATATTGTAATGAGAAATTGGATGTTGGTCACTACGGGGACTTAAATGGTTAATATCAACCATGTAGTACATTGGACCAATGGTATCATGTTGAGCACATCCTGGAGTTTTGTAAATGTACTTGTAAGACTGAGCAGTTAAAGCATGCAATTGCAAATTTTATATCTGGAAATTAGGGCTGTTATCTTAAACCTTTGTAGCTTGCAACACTACTCAACATATGATAGCAGCAACTCTATTTTTTCTCAATGGACATGCTTTCACTGTGGTTTTGGTGTTTTGGAGAAGGGTGTAGTCAGGCCTTCTGATAGGGTGCTATAAAAAAATGCAAATTATGCGAAATTTCCAGGGCAGATTATGCGATTACAGAGGCCAATTATGTGATAAATAATGAAGATTATGCGATTTTTTTCTGAGCAATTTTAAGCTTGTTTTATAAGGTTTCAGGATAAGAAAAACACTTTTTTGCTGCTCTTTAGACATTTTGAATGCGTTTCTGCTTTATATGAAACAATTTTATTGTGCAAAACACAAAGCTTAACTCAACCTCATTCCCAGGGTACACTCCTACTCGGCCCCCGATAAGGAGAGGACCCTGAGAACGAGGTTGAGCTAAACTGAAACACGATGCTGACGTCTGTCGGCATACGTGCAGTGCAAACCTAACATTTTCTGTGATAAAAAAATGTAAGAATACTCAACGCATCAGCGAAATATTCCTAGCTAGCACTGCCTTATGTTGTGGAGTATATTCCTGTTTCAAGTGATTTTTTAGACCAAGTAGAACCTGAGATAAATAAGTGTCTTGGTGATCTGTTCAATTCATGGCGCCGCATAATTAGTTCAAGGCGATAAAAATATAATTGTCGGCACGCGTGTAAACAAAACACTGACAAGGATCAGGAGCCCTGGATCAGGGTAATGGGCTCCTGCAAGGATAGAAATAATACCAAAATACTCGACGCATCCCGTTTCAAGTGATTTCTAAGACCTGGAAGATCCCAAGATATTGTTTCTTGAGGAAATTGCGAACCGAATTTTACAAGTTTGTTCAATTCTCAATGGTTTTCAGTGGTTCTGAAAACTTGCTAATAGCACGCTGAAAAGTATTTTGTTAAGCAAAAACAATAAATAAAGTTTTCTAACTGACTCAATAAGTTTTAAAAACATGTATTATTTATGATAAGTGTTTCCACAACTTAATTACGAGAAATAAGAGTTCCATTAAAAAGTGCCTGAAAGGCTCAGAGCAATTTTCAAAGCGCTCCATCGCTTCAAATTTTGTGAGTTCTCTAACTATTTTGCATAACTTTCTTTTGTTTTTGTGTGCGGGTTATCTGCAAGTGCGTGTAATCTGACGAATCTATTTTTCCTCTTGGCAAAATCACCCGTGGGGGTAGTCTGCCGTGCGGGTAAACGGCCGGAACTTACAGCCATTCAGATTGGCTAATCTGAAAAAGGGGCGTGTTTGTGTTACACCAATAGGCGACTCTTTAAGAATGAGACTCGTACCAGGTCCTTGACATTCAAAATAACGCCTTAACTTCGAATGAATACGAAATCTAAGGTGAAAGGTTCTTGTTAGCCTTTTTCCAAGGGAAATCATCATAAAAATTGTGTATTTTTGCAGAAATTCCAAAGAAACTTGTTGATTCATGCTTTATTTTATGAATGTTGTGCGTTATTTTTTGAATTATGCGATTTTTCGTGAATTGTGCAATCGGATACGATTTGAGGTCGATTGTGCGGAATCGCACCATCGCGTAATACCAGAAGGCCTGTGTAGTGCAAGCTTCATGCATTTCTTTATTATGCAGCCACACCAGACCTAATTACCTCAGAGACCAAATTTGAATCTTAACTACAATGACTCTTCAAGTCAAAGTTAGAAATTGAAAAACGTGGTGCATTATGACTTGACAAATCTTACTATAAAATAAAGTGAACAGCGTAAAAATGACTAAATTGCTATATGGCCACATGTAGTCCTAGGCTTTCTATTTTACTGTATCTTAACAGTGTGACTTCTCAGGAAATAATGTAGACTAAACAAATGATCCTATTATTTATATTTTAGGGGTATTGTTGTAGGCTTCACTCCAGGAGTACTCACAGACGCTACAGTAAGCAATGACAGAATTAAACCTTCCACCATAAGTTACTTAATAGGGACCTTAAGCAAGGACGACATCGACAAGAACAAGGACGCCAAAAAAACAAGAGGCATAATGAGCAAAAACAATGGCTCTGCACACTCCACACATGCATTTTGCATTTTGGTACATTTTGTTGCCGTTCTCTACAAAACAACGACATGAAATGACCAAATTTAAAGTTCTGTGGAGGACGTGAGCACAAGTAGAGAAATGCACGATTTGCTCAGAAAACATCAACGCTATTCATGCAAGTTAAATTCCTGGTCAGTTGGCATGAGTTTCACAAGGAGAATAATAATTGCAACTTCTTTGCAGTAATGCAAATTTATGTTTTTCATAGTCCTTCTCGTTGACATCGGCATTGTCCTTGCTAAAGGTCCCTAATTATTGAAATTTCATAACTTTGGCTAATTAATGGATGAAATTATACACAGTGTATGGTAGTTACTGAGCAGTATGGTACTGTGGAAATATTTATTTAACTAATATGTAGATATGTTGTTCAAATTTTTTCTTGCTTCATATTTTATTTTCCTTTATTTTATGGTATGGTAATGTATGATAATGAGCTTGAAACAAAGGAAAATAAAATTTAAACCAAGAATTAAATTGAACTAGAACATTTACAATGTAGTTCTAACTTTTTTCATCTGGATCAAACAGAGTGACCATTTTCTGAAGTGCCACCAAACATTGCTGTACTGTAATTGTAATTTTTGTTATGCTTTTCACTGTGGTTCTTCGCTTGATGTAGAATCCTTAACACATTTTTTTGTTTAACTTTATAACAGGCCACTCTTACTGTAGCCCTGCTTCTGGCAACACAAAGAAGACTAATTGAGGCTGCTTCTGAAGTGAAAAAGTATGTTATATCACGTGGATTATTACAAGTACATGATAAAAGTCATAAAAGGAGTTGTGTAACAGAATTCTTTACCTAATCACTCTCTAGAAATTTGCATGAGACTAGTGAAAGAAATGGCAAACATACCTTTGGCAGTGAATTGACAACTGATCTTTCAAATGGTCACATTAGCTAAAAGAGCTCACTTCCTCACATGTACTTTGGTGGGTAAACTAGTTATAGTAATAATTATGGATCAATGTAAATATCTGGGCAATTGTGCACCTACCCCTCCCCTAACGTATCAAGTTACAAGAGGTTTAATAAAAAGTTAGTGTTAATGTTGGGTTAGGGGAGGGGTGGGTGCACAGTTGCCCAGATATTTACATTGATCCATAATTATTAACATAGGTAGCCATACCTCTTGCAATTCATCAACTTGACTGACAGTGGAAATAAAGATAATTACTGTCACAATTTAAGAAATTTTGAATTGATCTAACATGGAATTCTCTCAACTAACACATTGAGAACTTTATAGCACACACTAAAGAGAATTCACTGCTCATGCTTTATTGTGCAGTGGAGGCTGGGGAACATGGAAGCCCTTGTGGATGTGTGGACCAACTCTGATGGGCAGTACAGTTGGAATTGTAGGATTAGGAAGAATAGGTGAGTCTAAATTTTATCTTATGTTGTATCAGGGACAGCGGAGCATATTTTAAAGTGGAGGGGCTTGAAAACGAGTGCCAAAGGCGCAACTTTGTAGGGCAGTCTGGGGGCTTCCTCAGCCAGAAAATTTTGAAATATAGAGGTTTGGAAATGGTATTTTCAACATTCTCCATGAGATATTTCTTAAAAAAAGACAGCCTGGATAAGAGTAAAATGAGAAAAAAAATTTCACTGTTGTAAAAAGTGGGGGGGAGGGGAGGGGGGGGGGCTAAAGCCCTCCCAGCTCCGCTGTCCCTATGTATTGTCTTTACTGTGAGTCTTATCTCATCTTATGTTGTCTTTATCATAAGGTCAGAGGAAGGAACATTAACAGTGAAAAGCTGTAATAACATTGAACATCAAGAGTGACAGGGCACCCACTAGAAGATCCAGATGTAGATAGGAATATGATTTATTAATAGTGGCGAGTGAAATAAAATTAGATTAAATATTGGAAGGCTTATTAAAGTTAATGACATGATTAGACCATATGATAAGTTAGAGCAGTCCTTAATTCATGCTTGAAAGTAATTTCACAATCTTGCAACTGTACTTATACTATCTAGCTATATAAAGTTATATTAATTATTTATGATTAATTAAAACTGTTATCCTGGTGTTTTCTTAGGTGTGGCATTAGCACAGAGACTTGCCCCATTTGGAGTCGGAAGGTTTCTTTATTATGATGTTCAAAAGAAACCTGAAAATGGTAAGTTGATGCTGGCAAGGTTGTGACAGGTGTTTGCCCCTTACATACAGACCTGAAGAAAATATCTTTTGGTGAAAAAAAAAGGAGGCGGTGGGGGGGGGAGGTGGGGGGTGAATATGACAGATACACATTAATCACATGCCATTTGACTGGTTTGACCTGCTGAACCAACTACACTAGCTGGACATTTTGTATTAGCCAGACAGGTTTAACCAGCTTGACAGGATTGTTCTGAAAACAGTTTAAACTAGCTCTAGCAAAACAGGTGTTGCTTGAGAATTAGTTCCCCAGCTCTAACATACTATACATCATGCTTCTTCAACTACACCATGTTATCACACATGCTCAATTTATAACAATGTAGTTTAAGATTGGACTCCAAAACTCTAAACACTATAACAAACATGACGTCTACACTACTTATCATGTGGCATCATCACTCGGTAGTTTGTCACATAATTTCCATGTCACAAAACCAATATTTGATTTGATTTCATTTCATTTTGTTGGATTTGTTTTCATTTCATTTGTGCTTTACAGTGTCTCCAATTAGTATGTCAGTTCCAGATACAGTTGATACTCAAGCAAAGTTATCATCACCATCATCATCATCATCATCATCATCATTCTAACTAACCCCACCCATGCTAATCAGAAATGCAGACCCAAATCTTTTGTCATTGCTACAAGATTGCTTGTTTTATGTTCCATTTCTCTTCTTGTTTCAGTGGAGAAGTTAGTATCACCCAAAGCAGAATTTGGTAAGCTGTTCTCTGTGTGTTTTGTGAGCCTGAAATAAATTGTCCAGCAATAGCTGAGCACAAACAGTGACAATGCTGTCCAACTGTGTTGAGACATTTCTGGACATCATATTGACCATGCACTCCAATCCCTGTCCTTCCCACTGTTTCAGTGTTGCCTTTTCATTTCATGCCCCACAAACACTGCCACGTGGAATCTGGTGGCCTTTGTGAAGGAGTGTAGAGGCTAGATCAGTAATGGCAAGTGATGGTATGCCGTTATGAGCCATGTGAGTCTTACTGGGCACCCTTTAATTTTTTCTTTACCATCTAATTTGTATGTATGAACAAGAATAATATTGTAAACAATCCATGGCTTTTAGGAGTTCCCATCCATTGCATTCAGAAATAGTCAATAGAATGTGTTGGAATGTCAACAGAGTGGAGTAGTTATTGCTGTTGTGACTTAAAGCAAATGTGGTGCTATGTTTGTCTTTCAGTTGACCTAGATACACTTTACAGGGAGTCGGACTTTGTCAGTGCTCATACTGCCCTCACACCAGAAACAACAGGTACGACAGAAGTTAAAGACTTCATAGATATGCCTTTAAGGGGCTCTTACGTTCAGCTTGGTAGGCATTTGTTATCTCTACTTATTTTTTAAATGGATCTGTGGCAGTCAATGTCCACCCTCAACAAAATGTTGAAAATTATTTTATCTACAGATTTTCTAAGAATATTTTGACAACATAATATTATGTCTGTAACTCTGGAAAACATGTTGAAGTGACAACTTCAAAATTTTCCATACTGTGTTCACAAAATTCTCTATGGCAAACTTTGTCTTTCAGGCATGTTTAATAAAGATGCATTTTCAAAGATGAAAAATACTGCTGTGTTTGTCAACACTAGTAGGTGAGATTCCTATTTGAAATTTATTGGCCTTTTCACTCCCAAGATCTAAGTAGTAATTCTCCTTACTGAGTCTTGGATATTTCTTGGTATGTCAGTGTTAATAATAATAATAATAATAATAATAATAATAATGAACTTTATTTGAGTGTCAACTGTATTTAGCACTGCTGTACTAATTGGGGACACTGTAAAGCACAATTGTAATGAAATCAAATCATATTAAATTAAATCAAATCAAATGTTGGTTTTTTTGTGGAGAGGGGAAAACCGGAGTACCCAGAGAAAAACCTCTCGGAGCAGAGTAGAGAACCAACAAACTCAGCCCACATATGACGCCGGGGCCGGGAATCGAACCTGGGCCACATTGGTGGAAGGCGAGCACTCTCACCACTGCGCCAACCCTGCTCCCCTAAGAATTTGGTGTTATTGTAGATCAGTTCAGTTTGTTAAGTAGTTTGTTTATTTAGAGTGGATTCGTATTGCAAAAAGAATTTTTCTGTTGATTGTTTCTGTAGATGACATAGTTGATACTGTGTGATTTGCTTCAGGGGAGGTGTGGTGAATCAAGACGATTTATATGAAGCACTGAAGACTGGCCAAATATGGGTAGGTTTCCAATTCAAAGAAAGCTCTACCTTCAAATAAGCTCCATCATTAGGCATTGTTGTTCTGTTTAATATCTGTTGTATTGATTAGTGAGTTGTGTGCAACATGGCAAGCCGACGCTGTACTTACCCAGATGCCCTTGTTCATGTAAGGTTGTTCTTGTCATTAAAACAGCCATCTTGCTCGGATTTTGTCTCTTTTGTTCTTACTCTGTTGACTGGCACTCACTGAATTGTTGCCACCTCGATCAACAGAGAGCATGTAAGCAAGGCTATCTTAAATAAGTATAAGCAAATATATTTCACTTGTTCCTCCCACACAAAATAGTTTTAATTCATATTAACATGTTTACACAGTCTCGAACGAACATTCAAATTGAGCCATCATATGAAGTCTATCATGTTTCACCTTTATAAAATCGTCTCTTATGAGGCAGTACAGTACCAATTTGAAGAATAACTAGTACTGGACAGTAATCATGAACTGTAGGTTTTTCTTTGTCTGTACAAAGGGGGCTGGATTGGATGTAACAGTTCCTGAACCTCTGCCAACTGATCACAAACTGCTCAGCTTAAAGAACTGTGGTAAGTACACACAGTACAGTAAAACAAACAATACTGTTTTACAAAGAATGGTCACACTGCATAGGTTGATACACAGATGAATAAGTTAGAACCACACTGTATAGTAAAACAAACAGTACCACAGTACAGTACTGTTCAGTAGCTTTACAAAGAATGCTCACGCTGCATGGTTTGATCCACAGATGAAAAAGTTACAACCACGCTGTATAGTAAAACAAACAATTCCACAGTACAGTACTGTTCAGTAGCTTTACAAAGAATGGTCACATTGCATGGTTTGATCCACAGATGAAAAAGTTACAACCACGCTGTATAGTAAAACAAACAGTTCCACAGTACAGTACTGTTCAGTAGCTTTACAGAGAATGGTCACACTGCATGGTTTGATCCACAGATGAAAACGTTACATCCACGCTGTATAGTAAAACAAGCAGTACCACAGTACAGTACTGTTCAGTAGCTTTACAAAGAATGGTCACACTGCGTGGTTTGATCCACAGATGAAAAAGTTACATCCACGCTGTATAGTAAAACAAGCAGTACCACAGTACAGTACTGTTCAGTAGCTTTACAAAGAATGGTCACACTGCATGGTTTGATCCACAGATGAAAAAGTTACATCCACGCTGTATAGTAAAACAAGCAGTACCACAGTACAGTACTGTTCAGTAGCTTTACAAAGAATGGTCACACTGCATGGTTTGATCCACAGATGAAAAAGTTACAACCACGCTGTATAGTAAAACAAGCAGTACCACAGTACAGTACTGTTCAGTAGCTTTACAAAGAATGGTCACACTGCGTGGTTTGATCCACAGATGAAAAAGTTACATCCACGCTGTATAGTAAAACAAGCAGTACCACAGTACAGTACTGTTCAGTAGCTTTACAAAGAATGGTCACACTGCATGGTTTGATCCACAGATGAAAAAGTTACATCCACGCTGTATAGTAAAACAAGCAGTACCACAGTACAGTACTGTTCAGTAGCTTTACAAAGAATGGTCACACTGCATGGTTTGATCCACAGATGAAAAAGTTACAACCACGCTGTATAGTAAAACAAGCAGTACCACAGTACAGTACTGTTCAGTAGCTTTACAAAGAATGGTCACACTGCATGGTTTGATCCACAGATGAAAAAGTTACAACCACGCTGTATAGTAAAACAAGCAGTACCACAGTACAGTACTGTTCAGTAGCTTTACAAAGAATGGTCACACTGCATGGTTTGATCCACAGATGAAAAAGTTACAACCACGCTGTATAGTAAAACAAACAGTTCCACAGTACAGTACTGTTCAGTAGCTTTACAGAGAATGGTCACATTGCATGGTTTGATCCACAGATGAAAACGTTACAACCACGCTGTATAGTAAAACAAGCAGTACCACAGTACAGTACTGTTCAGTAGCTTTACAAAGAATGGTCACACTGCATGGTTTGATCCACAGATGAAAAAGTTACAACCACGCTGTATAGTAAAACAAACAGTTCCACAGTACAGTACTGTTCAGTAGCTTTACAGAGAATGGTCACATTGCATGGTTTGATCCACAGATGAAAAAGTTACAACCACGCTGTATAGTAAAACAAACAGTTCCACAGTACAGTACTGTTCAGTAGCTTTACAAAGAATGGTCACACTGCATGGTTTGATCCACAGTTGAAAAAGGTAGAACCACACTGTATAGTAAAACAAGCAGTACCACAGTACAGTGACGTTCAGTAGCTTTACAGAGAATAATCACACTGCATGGTTTGATCCACAGATGAAAAAGTTACAACCACGCTGTATAGTAAAACAAACAGTTCCACAGTACAGTACTGTTCAGAAGCTCAGAACCACACCGTATATGGTACTTTATACTGCTGTTCCTCGTGTTTCTTTTATTTTTTGTAGTTGTTCTACCTCACATTGGTAGTGCAGAGGAGCCGACAAGGGAAGCCATGGCAACCTTAGCTGCAAGGAACCTTCTTGCAGGGTTAGCTGGGAAGGAGTTACCGGCGCAAGCAAAGTTGTGAACTTCTGTACACGGCAAAGAACACAGAGCTCCTTCTACAGATTAGATAAGTAGACAGTGTAGTGTGCTAGAGTGACATTAGAGGTCGAAGTTAAACCGAATTAATGGGAGTCAATCATAAACCCGGGTAAATAACGTGAACTAATCCGGTTTAGGAGAGAACATATGCCTTGCAAGTGACGTAAACTGCCAATCAGCGTAAGAAGCAACCTGAACGTGACATCTGATTGGTCTACGTGGGACAAACGTCATGTTATAGTAAATTGCTAATATAAAGATACGAAACTTCAATTGTTTGTTTTTGGAAAGATTGTTAACGCGCAATGCCGTATTTCAAAAGAATGATTTATTTTTTAATATCTCTTCTCCTTTTCGGGATGAAAAACTGGCGTCGTTGATGGTGTTAACAGTAAATTCAAACCTTCTATGCTGTTTTAAAATTATGCAACTGTTTTAAAAATATTTCTTAACTTAATATCTCGCTGATTTTTTCTGTGTATAAAATCAGTTTTATATGACTTATCCATTTCGAGAAAATTGAATAAAGCAGGTCGAACTTCCCGCGAAAACAAGACTGTCTATCCAGTCCTTACCCTACGTCGTCATAGTCGTAACTGTCTCGATATCGAATTTGGAATGAGCTGTGAAGTCCTAAAAGTTCTATATGTGTTTGTCTTTCCCTGGCTGCTAAAAAAACTCAGATTGGTCATAAATGCTCTTGAGCGCTCAATAGCGTTACTTTGGATAATTTAGAATACGAATATAAATACAAATGTGGAAACTTTAAATACTTTAACTGTAAACGTTATCGAGAGGTTTAATACTGCTAAAAGTAGTAACGTTAGAATTCAACTGCTAAAAGTTGTGGTGAGTCGTAAGGAATAAATCGTTAGAATTTTAATGGCTATAAATCTCTCAGAATCCTAAATTAGTGTCTGAGCTTTTGGGCGTTGTAGGGGTGACATTTGCCTTGCGTTTTCTAGCCCTCTTTGGTCGTCTTAAGCCGTTTTCGCGCCACATCTATACACCTCCCCAAGCCACGCGATCTTCAGGGATGGATTCTCAATTCTGTGTCAATACGGACATACTTCATGTCACGCTTACACATGTCACGATATCTCAGGTGAGGACACCCCTGTGGCAGGGTTCCTTTGGCCAGTTGCCCGAAGAGGTACCTCCTTGGGGATGCGTCCTTGATCCATTCTTCAGGTGTGTCCGAGCCAACTTAGCCTGCCATCTTAGAGCATTGTCTGTATGGTAGACATCTTGCATCTAGACAGCACTTCAGTGGTAATCACCTTGTCTTTCCATTTTACCCCAAGAATTCTAAGCAGACACCTGAGGTGAAAGACGTTAAGTCGGGAAGTAGTAGGGTGGAGGAGTTATCCGCCGATTTCACTCCTCCTCCACCCTACTACTACCCCTCCTCTAACCCACTCACCTGCAATTATTTAAAACGGCTTAAAGAATAGATATTATAATAAAAAAATGAACACACCAAATGTACAACAACTGAAAATCCTTGCCAAAGAGCGGGGTATTGAAGGATATTATAAATTGCGTAAAGAAGCTCTCATCAAAGAGTTGGTTAAAAGCGGGATCAAATTTGCGCCAGTCCCCATTAACAGACAAACAGTGAAACAACTGAAAATACTTGCCAAAGAGCGGGGTATTGAAGGATATTATAAATTGAGTAAAGAAAAACTTATCAAAGAGTTGGGTAAAATCGAGACCCAGCGAAATACACCGACTCCAAAACCGCGTACTAAACTTAATCAGCCCCCACCGATTCCAACACCACGTACTAAACGGCGGCGCCCAACACTACTTATAGTCAGACCCCTCAAAGCATCAGGTAATATCCCCAACCAGCTGCAAAGACCTATCCCAGCCCCTAGAACTAATATCCCTATCCCAGCCCCTAGAACTAATATCCCTATCCCAGCCCCTAGAACTAATACCCCTATCCCAGCCCCTAGAACTAATATCCCTATCCCAGCCCCTAGAACTAATACCCCTATCCCAGCCCCTAGAACTAATACCCCTATCCCAACCCCTAGAAAAAATATTGTATCTAGTTTCATAGATATTGGCAAGCGGTTAGTGAACGCCATCCCCCAAACAACGAACAACACGTTTAATTGGATAAAGAATCAGACATTGAAAGTGGTGGACCAAGTTAAGTCTGTTGGTGAAGCGCTTGCGGATCTCATCAATAAAAATATCTCCGAAATTACTAATAACAGACCACCCCAACCTAGAAGACAGGTAAGTATATCTGAGAGTGTGAGAGCTGAATTGGACGAAAAGGAAGCACAAACCCCACCAAACCCAAATCGCCACGAAGTTAATGCTGATCTGAATAATGACTTATCAAACATGATTTTTAACAAACTCAAACCAGACATAGAGATGCGTTCAAGGGTTGTTTACGGTTTTACGGCTAGAATTTATCGTGGGAGTGGAGAAATAGTTGATTATCACAAAACCCTTCGTGGGGAGGGGACTTTTACAAGTTTATCTGAAATAGAGGCTTATATCAAAAGGTGCGAGACCAAAAGGTTAGATATGGAGAATTCTGAAGTGTGGAGCAGCGCATACCTACCAGCAACAGAGGTTATTGATACCCCAGGCGTCTACCAAGGCAGAGTTGAGTTTACTAAGATAATGGTAAAAGTCATTCACAGCAATGAACCTTTAATGGGGTGTGGGCCCTTACCCGATTGGTTACATAACAAGAAATGCATTCACGCCGTCGATGATAAGAACGACAATCTATGTGTCTGGAGGTGTCTCGCTATTTACATGGGGTATCGTGATAAGAAACCTAGACCGGCCAAGGACACCACCAGAAAGGCGCTAAAACTGGCCCGAGATTTTTATGATAACCCAACACTGAAACCTTCAGACGTCCGGCCAACGAAACTTGTTGATTTTGAGGGTATTGCTAAGATGTTTTCTGTTAACATCCGTCTGTACGAACCAAAAGACCAAAAGGTTTGGAAACTAGTGTTCGGCAAAGACCAGTTCAAAAAAGGTTTGCAGTGTGTAGATATCGGACTTTATGAAGGGCACTGTTTCTTCATCAAAAATATAGAGATGCTAACTGAACTCTGGGAATGTTCTGGATGCCAGCAAAGATTTAACAGACATGATAATTACAATAGACACGTCACAGAAAAAAGATGTTCAGGAGGAAAGACACAATTGATATGCAAAGGGGAAAAGTTCAAACACATCATGAACAGTTCAGAAAAGGTGTTTTATGGAGGTAATACCCAATTTAGTTACGCGGGGTGTCGATGGATCGAAGCGCAGTCTAAGACTAGAGGCAAACACATTCATCACGCTCTATGTGGGCATGGAGGCGAGCGGTGTGTGAAGAACGGTAAAAAGGAGATTTTGGTTGATGGATACGAGCCAGAGACTAAGACCGTTTTTCAATTCTATGGGTGTAAATGGCACGGCTGCCCCTGTTCAAGTGACGATGAAAAGAGATACAATGAAACTATTGAAATGGAACAGACGATTAGAAGCTTGGGGTATAATGTTGTCTCGGTTTGGGAGCATGAAAAACCTAAATTAAGTGATATGAGACTTGAAAAGAAATTTACCCCATACCCTTATTTTATTGTTTACGATTTTGAAGCATCGCTCCGAAAACTTTCTCAACAGATGACTGCCGACCTGACTTTCAACACCAAACATATTCCAGTTAGTGTTGCTATAACCGATAATTTTACAAACGAACCTAACTTTCTTGTAAACTCAAACCCAGAAGAGCTTATCAAAGACTTTATTACAGATTTAGAACACCGTCGGAAAGCCATCGTCGAAAAAGTTGGAAGAGAATACCCGCTGCCTGATGAAGATTCTATTCCCAAGAACGTGTTAGAGCAGTACAGAAAGTGGTGTAATCAAGTTCCTGTTTTAGGGTTCAATAGCGGGAAGTATGATATCAATATGATTAAAGAATATTTTGTAAAGCACATGACCGAGCAAGCTGGAGAGATTTTTGTGGCGAAGAAAGAGAATAGTTATATGTTCCTGACAACTGACCATTTTAAATTTTTAGATGTGATGTCCTACTTAGCCCCGGGACTATCTTTTGATAAGTGGTGTAAATCAAACAACTGTCAAGCACAAAAACTTGTCTTTCCTTACGAATGGTTGGATAGTTATGAGAAGCTTTCTCACGTAGGCCCTGTTGAATATGAAGACTTTTACTCAAGCCTCCAACAGAAAATCACAGTGTCTCCTCAAGAATATGAAGAATTTAAGATCGAATTCCAAAAGCGGGGTTGTGTTACCATGATGGATTGGTTGAGGGAGTATAACCTAGCCGATGTCATACCATTTGTTGAAGCTCTTGAGAAAACTCGACAACAATATTACCCAGATGCAATAGATATGTTAAAAGATGCTGTATCTATCCCCGGTATCTCAATGGCGTATGTGCTCAACAAAGCAGTAAAAATGAAGAAGAGAGACGAGCCTGCCTTATATGCTCCTGGTAAACCTTGCTTTCATAAATGTGCTAAGACTTGTAGTAAAAAGGTTTGTAAAGAGTGCTCCAAGGTAAGGAAAGAATGTACCGCATGCCCTAAAAACAAGGCTTATGAACTCTTGAAAATGGGTATGGTTGGAGGGCCCAGTATCGTGTTTACGCGGTATGCTGAAAAGGATAAGTCAAAGATTCGCCCCCATAAATACAAAGAACCAAAAACCTGCAAGTCTGTCCGTGGTTTTGATGCAAACAGTTTATATCTATCCGGCTCGGGTCAAGAAATGCCATGTGGTAAAGAGGAATTCATTGAGCCATTAAAGCCAACAGATTCTGAATATGTTAACAAGGTTTGTGAAGACATTCTCGCTAATAACTTTTTCTGTTTTTGTCAAGTGGATATCCATGTCCCTGAAAATCTCAGAGAAAAATTTGAAGAGTTTTCACCGTTGTTCGTTGTAGATAGTATTCCTGAAGAGCTAGTCCCTGAACATATGAAACAATACCAAAAAGACACTGGCAGAAAAACTCTAAAAGGTAGTAAAAAATTGCTTGGGGTGACTAAGGCAAAGAAGATCTTGCTATATACACCCCTACTGAAATGGTATCTTAACCATGGTTTAGAGGTAACAGCTGTACACAAGATTTTAAAATATGTAAAAGGAAGACCTTTTAAATGGTTCCCAGACGAAGTCAGTAGCGCTCGAAGAGATGGAGATATCGAGGTTCTAACCAAAAAGTTACGCGAAGCCATTAAGGACAACAAGAGAGATGATGTCGACACTATTATGAATGAATTAAAACAATTCCCTTCTATAGCCCCCTTGATTGAAGAGAACAAAGACATACATTCCAAGTATGAAGGTTGCAAAGAACTGGGGGATACTTTCAAGCTAAAAGGGAACTCTTTTTATGGTAAAATGATTGAAGACCTCGAACGACACACAAAAACAAGATATACTAAAGACGAGGTCGAGGTTGATAAAGCCTTCCGCAGCCCCTTCTTTGACGATCTAGACATCATCAAAGACACGTACGAGCTGAAAGAAAGAAAGCGGCAGGTCATGATAAACCGTCCCTATCAATGTGG
This sequence comes from Ricordea florida, assembly GCA_949710005.1. Taxonomy (NCBI): domain Eukaryota; kingdom Metazoa; phylum Cnidaria; class Anthozoa; order Corallimorpharia; family Ricordeidae; genus Ricordea; species Ricordea florida. The sequence continues at coordinate 27,665,486 of OX453283.1, forward strand.
CATCGCGGTATACCAATTGGCTAAACTACGAATGTTGGAGTTTTACTATGACTTCATAGATAAATATATCGATCGAATGGATTTTGAACTTATTCAAATGGATACGGATTCTATGTACATCGCTCTTTCGAATGAAAACTTTGACAAGATTATCAAACCCGAACTACAAAACGAATACTTTAGTAGAGGGAAAGCAAAATTCCTGTCAACCTCAAAATACCACGACAAGACCCCCGGGCTGTTCAAGCTGGAGTTTAAAGGAACTCGAATGATTGCTCTTGCGCCAAAATGCTATTACGCCGAGGACCAGGACGGGCGAACAAAGTTTAGTTGCAAAGGGACCTCTAGAAAGCAAAATGATATGACATGGAATCGGTACTACGAAGCTTTGAACGGGGTGAAAGATAAAGTGCAAAATACCGGCTTTAGAGTTAGCAATAATCAAATTGTGACATACACTCAAAATAAATTAGGATTGAGCGCCTACTACGATAAACGCATAGTGACAGACGACAGAATTCACACAGAGCCTTTGTATTAGCTCATTTCAACACAAAATTAGGCGGCAGCTCAGTATCTTCTGGTACAACCTGCAACTCTTCTCTAACGAATGACCTCCTAGGACCGTCCTCTAGATAATACAACACAGGCTGATTATGTGACACCACACTCCTAGAAAGATTGTAAACCTGAATACTCCAAATGGGATCTGTAGCACGTCTACGTTCGCCACCCTCAAGTTCGCCAGGAGCTAATAGATACCGAACTCTAACCCCCAGTGGTAGTCTCACCTCATCAAGTCCAACAACTCGCTTATACTTTGGAGGATCAATATCAACCTCTTTCAATCTAATAGCTTTTACAGGCTCTTTACCAGTAAGGCGTGTAGGTTGACTATTCAGAGTTTTCAAAATAGCCGGTAATCGTTTTACCCAAACTCTAGACCTATCATCACTAATCATTTCTTGTGCGTATTGATGACTAAATAGTTTTTCTGATAATGTTCTATTTGCTCTTTCAACAAATGCTTGAGCTCTATGGTTTCCAGCTTCAGACCGTTGTATGGTTACATTATGTTTTTCCATAAGTTTTGTTACATCTCCCATGAATTCTTTACCAGGATCGACAATTAATGTTTTAGGATATTTTAACTTTCTGGAGTATATTTTTGTTAAAGCTTTGGATACCTCATTACTTTCTTTTGAGGTTAGTGGTTCTGCATCTTTGTATCTCGAGGCAATATCAATCACAACCAGAGCATATCGATATGTCTTTCTTCCAACTTTATCATGTGGTAAAAATAATAGATCTGCTTGATGAATCTGATTAGGCTTTTCCACATTCCAGTGCGGTCTAGGGATATACTTTGGAGCTGGTAGATAGATTTGCCACAGCGCCTGTTTCTCAAGCCATCTTTTAGCCTCAGCTTCACTAACTTTTGCTTTTTCAGCTAATTTTGGAATGGCAGAATACCCTTTCCAATATCCATAAGTGGAATAGTATATTTTCCTCATTTAAAGAATAATCTGCCTATCTTTAAAATAAAATATGTCACAAGCTATATCTGAAGAAATTAACCCAAACAGGATTCCACTAGAGCCCCTAGGTTTGAAAGCGGAATCGTCAGTGAATCGAATTACACTCAATCCCTCATCCGCTAATCCTGAAGAAACACTATATATAAATATTCCACAACTTTCTCAGAATGTAGTGATTGTCCCAGGAAGTGTATCTCTACTATTTGACTTGACTGTTGAAGGTCATGCTAACAACACCCTTGTGAATAACGTAGGCAGTAACCTTGTATCCAGACTCAGGGTTCTTTTTGGTGGAGAAACACTACAGGATACTCAAAGATACGATCTCTTTCAAACCTACCATGACTTATACTTAACAGCTGAAGATCGTCAGAATGGAATAAAACAAGGTATTTCTTCTGAAAACATGAGGAAGCTTAGGACAAATGCGGGTGATAAGGTAACCTCAGGAAATGATAAGGAAGTAGCTCTTGCAGCAGTATACAACACCAAGTACCGTATCCCACTCAACCATCCTATTCTCAGCAAGCATGGGGTTTTCTATCCAAAGGCGTTACCTCATTCACTAATCTTTGAGATTACACTGGCCTCAGTTTCCGATATTGTTGTTTATTCTGACAAGACCAAGACTCCAACTTACAAAATCGAAAACCTTGAGTTGGAATATGCTTGTATCTCAAGTGAATACTTAGCTCATGAGGCTCAGTCAGCTTATCAGGTTGGTAAAGTATTCTTTTACGAGAATGTACTTCTCCACAAAACTTTTACCATCTCCAAACCTAATGACAGTTACATAAACGAGTACATTAATATACCTAGGAGATCAATGAAAGGTATATTGTGCTTGTTCACAGAGAGATACGTCGGAGGAGCACGAGACTCTGAGAAGTTTGTCAATCCAAATATCACATCAATCGACATTAACGTTGACGGCATGCCAAACCGTATCTAGTCCAAGGGAATGAAACCGTCAGACTTCTGGGATTCGGTAATGAAACGTTTCGGTAAAGAGGGTGTCAAGCTAAATGATTTTTATGTCGACAAGTTTGCTCTATGGATTGACTTGAGAACTCACCCTGACAATAGTATTCATGGAGGAGGTATGGCCTTGAACAATACACGAGATGGAGTAAAACTTGAAATGAAACGAAAAGTTGGAGGAACAGGAAATATCACCTGTCACATGTTTGTGGTAGCCGACGCGTTGATGGAGATCATGAATTCAAACTTAAGATCAATTATGTATTAGTTAAAAGATGGAAGAACTGAGAGAAAAAGTTCCTTTTCATTGCATTATAACAGGTCCAACAAATTGTGGAAAGACAAAGTACCTCACGGATCAGCTCATAGGACCATTCCGCAAAGTTTTTGAATACATTGTTCTCATATGTCCGACTTATGCTAAAAATAAAACCTATCATAAATTTGCTCACGGAGATAAACGTTTCTTGGTATTATCACCAGATGCTAGTAACAGCGATGAGATTAACGAGTTATTAACTGATTGTCAAACTTTGTTCTCTGGTACAAATACTTTACTTATTTTAGACGACTGTGCTGTATCGAATGATCTAAAGAAACGCTCTAACAAGTTTATAGATTTAGCATTCTCTGGAAGGCATCATGGATTATCAGTGTGGGTATTGACACAACAATTAACATCCATAGCAAAACCATTCCGTGAAAATGTAGCTTGTGTGGTTACATTCCATAATCCATCACAAAAGGGGATGAAGATGCTTTTCGAAGATTATGGAGGGGATTTAGAAGCTGAAACTCGTAAACAGTTTGTAGAAATGCTGAAAACTGAAAAATATTCGAGACTCTGTTTGTGTTTACGTTATCCATTCCAATGTTATTTAGAGATTCCTGGTCAAAGCGGTGCGGTGATTTAAAAGAATCTATGTATTATTACAAAATTAAAAGATGACAAGCGTTGAAGATTATATGGAAGAAACTAAAGATGATGATGTTAAAGAACCTAAAGATGATGATGTTGAAATCAAACAAGAATCACTAGCTATTCTCGCATCTCTTGGGACTACAAAGGAATATTTAGGTGTTGAGATGAGTCTAGGTGATATCAAGAAACTCACAGCAAAAGATGTTGAAAAATATTATAATCGCTATCAGGCAGTATTAGGCAAGCAAGTTAGTAGTGGATTAGTAGAGTCAGCTCTTGAAGCAGCGTCTCATATCATTTCTTACGTGGTTCCTGTAGATGACACTGAAGCGCTTAGCAAAGACTTGCAGAACGATGAGTTGGTTAAGCGTGAACTGACAAACTTTATAGGTCTCTTGGTATTAAAAGGTGGAAGATTGGTAGCACTTGCTAGTGGACTATTCCAGGTTGCTAAGCACATTAGAATCAACAAAATACAAGAAACTGAGCATGATACTGAGCACAACTGATATGATTTAAAGATTATTTAATATGGAGAATAAAGAAACATGTCTGATGAAGTTGTTGAACAAATTACAATGGATCCTATACCTGAAAAGAAAGATCCTAAAAAGAAAGAGAAAGACCCTAAAAAGGTTGCTGCCGGTAAGAAACTAGCAGAATATAACAAAAGAGCCAAAGAAGCGTTAGCTAGGGAAACAGCAAGGGAAATGAAACGTAAAGCGGAGACTAACCAGGAAGAAACTATAAATACAGAAGAAGAAACTACAAAGGCTTGGATTCCAGAGCTATCTTTTACTACTGTGTTATCTCTTGTTGGAATAGGGTTTACCGCAGTTGACATGTTCATGAGATACTACAAAAACAGAAAAGTTCCACCTACCCAACCACCACCCTCACAGACCACTACCCAACAACCACCCTCACAGACCACTACCCAAACAACTCCTAAAATAGTAATGCTCTGAGGAAAATAGTTTAAAGATTTTCTCTAACCACAATAAAATCATGTCAACTGAAAACAAACTTGTGAAAACTGTTACCGATTCAGCCGTCATTATCGGATTGGCTGCCGGTGTTGGATACGTAGCTAAAAAGGCTATGAAAGAATCATTTATAAACGATCCCTCCTCAAGTATTACAAACTATGCTAAATGGGTCGCTGTCCTGTCCGGTAGTATGTACCTCAAAACTTTTTTAGAAGATCAAAAGATTTTGCCGACTTAAGGATTTTACATATTGACTAATAAATGGCGACAATAGCAATGATGATTGGTGGAGCTATATTGAATGCGACTACGTTCGTTGGTGGTTCGTATCTTGCAAAATATCTCTCAGGTGATAACACAGACGCAGAGCGAATACGACACGACAAAGCAATAGAAAAATATCAAAAAGATTATGCTACATACCAGGAAAAGAGACAGAATCTCATTGATTGGTACTCTCAACAGCAGGATGCTAAACACCGGGCTTCACAAAATATTTCGAATACTGATGAAGCTTTGAAATTGTATAGTCAGACACATGAACCAAAATTCTCTGATTATTATAGACCTAGCAGCAATCAAAAGATGGGGGAGATGGCATATGTGGGTGGTGGTATGCTGGCATTGGGTTATATGGTTAGTAAATTCTTTTAGTTAATTGTGTGTGACCAGTTTAAAGATTTCTTACTGATAAGTAAAAAATTATGGAAGATTACCCAGAAATACCAGACTTTCCTGTTGATCCAGACGATGATGGTGATAGTGAAAATATACCATTAAAAAGAATTACATCCACCACTCGTCAAATTGACCCTGATAAAGAGGAGGAAACCTCGTTCGGTGGTAATGATGAAACTAGTCCCTTATTGACTGGAGAGTTGGAAATAGAACAAGATGAAGCCTGGGATAGAATCAAATCAAAATTCCCAAAAGTTGATACTTCCAAGTTCAGAGCTAAAATTAACGAGTTGGGTCATGTAGTTGTTGAACTGTTTAGAAAAAATTCAAGGCCTTATACTTTATTAGGTAAAGATGATGAAATTAATGATAAAATCCCCAAGATTATAAGGGACAGTCTAGGCCCAAGAGCAGAAGAGGTTGTGGAGGCTAATGATGGTGTGATCGCTGAGAAAAAGGGATTACTCACCAAAATGAAAGAGAAGCTAAAATTCCAAAGAGATAAGCCGCTGAAGACCCCAGAGGAAAGTAGCCAAATTGAAACTCTAGAGAGAGAAATTGCTGATCAAGAACAAGAGATAGACAACTTGGAGGAGGATAATGAGCAAATCCAGGAAAGAATGTCATTACGGGATCGTGTGAAGGCCATCTTCAAAAAGTACGGTTTTACAGTCTTTGCCGTTGTGAGTGCTGTAGGTGTGGTAATTGGTGTTATCGTTTCTAATCTTTCTAAAGGCCTAACCAAATTGGGTAAAGGTGTTGGTAACGGGTTGAAAGCTATTGGTAAGAAACTCGGTGAAATATTGCCTGGAATGGTTGGAGCTATCGTGAGCTTTCTGTTCAAGACTGCCGGTGAGGTTATTGGATTTTTAGGTAAAAATGCTTGGCTGTTGATAGTGGCCGTGGTTCTATATTTCGTGGAACAATTTAAAAAGAAGAGACGCTAAGTAAAAAAAATAATGAATGATACAACGTTTCTATCTATCACTATGCTAACTCCTGAAACAAGAATTTATCTGGATCCACCCTTAACCCAAGTAAAAGAGATACAAATGCTACTTAGTTACATTCCTATAGCGTCGTCTAGAAATCCTTTGTACTTAATGTGTGATCTTATAGAGCCAAAGTCTTCATATTCAAATTGTTGTAAACCCCTCGGTGAAAATGTAGAACTTAAACCCTCACAAGTACTATCTGTTATTCCATCTCAAGAGCATCCTTGTTTAAGAGTTCCACAAACCAAAAATCCGATCAACCACTTTACTTTGTGGATTTTAGATAAAGATGGAAGAAAGGCTAACTTAAATAACGAACCTATTCGAATTCATTTAAAGATTTCCTGTTGATTGTAACAAATGGAAGACTACAATAGAATTTATCCACAAGTGCCTCTGAATGGGGACCCAAATAATTTCAGACTTCAAAAATCGTGTGAAGTAGTACATAATCTTCAGAAGGAAATTAGACATTATGAGGATGTTAGGAAAAAATACAATAGAGCGAGGGGGATATTTACTAAAATCAGTGTTGGTAGCGGGGTGGTTTCAGTTATTTTATCTGCAAGTGGACTAGGAACCTCTCTCACTGGTTTTGGTGCTGTTGTTGGTATCCCATTAGGAGCGGTTGGTGGTCTTTGTGGAGGAATATCGGTTGGATTCGGTGCGGCTTCTAAACGACTTTCACATAAAGTTAGTAAACACGAACAGACCGTTTCTCTGGCAAAAGCAAAAGTAAATACCATTCACGACTTGGTTTCAAAGGCACTACAAAATAATATCATCTCCGACCAAGAATTTTCGCTAATTTTAGCAGAGGTGGACAAGTTTGAAAAACTAAAACTCGAAATCCGTCAAAAAAACCGGAAAGATACAGAAAAAAACTTAAATATGTCTCAGATAAGGACAGAGGTTCGAGCGGAAATTTTAAAGGAGTTAACCGGTCCCGAACGTTGAAATTTTCATTTGAGCGAACGCCTGTAGGATGGAATTATGAGGTTGGTATTAGAAAAGAACGGTGTTGATTTAAAAACAACTTATTCTAAACATAAATAATAAAATGTTACTCAATGATTTCAGAAATAGGTATCCAAAGGCTGATATCAGTCAATTCGTATTTGTAGCCGATCAATATGGTGGTTACATTAGGTGGAAAGTTAATGGGACAACAATCATGTCTTATGATGACCCCACTGGAAAAACATGGACTGAAGACCTGTCACCCCGTTTTAAAAGACTGCTATGGAAAGATTTAGGATTTGATGATAATGCATTGAGTTCATTCCCAAAGAGTTTAACTATGACCAATCGCTCTTACTCAATACCTGCTATTGACTTTGATGACTTTACAAATAATATCACAAACATGCTGACCTCACTGGATATATACGTGTCCAATACTAAAAAGTTCGCCGCTAAGATGCGTAACATATTTACATCCCAAGTTGTTACTTTCAAGTTTGGTAAACAGAGTCGAAAATGGTTGAACGCACCCGATATGAATTATTGGCCTCAACAGCTGAACTTTGCAGTTTGGTGTGCGACCTCTGGATGTGGAATAAGTCCTTTCGAGAGTCTCAACTATCCCAAAGTCGTGAGTAGCTTCATTAAGTTTCATATATATTTCACTATAAGACGAATACTGTATGAATTGAGTCTTCCCCTACCTGATGAGCAACCTTTTGTAATCAACAACAACCCTTACAGCAAAGTCGCTTATCAACGATTGTGTGCTGAATTTGGAATCTCAAAAAACTCTGACTTTAGATGGAAAGGTGGAAGAAATGGGGGTTTGGGAGATATATTTATTGATTATGGTGCTGGATATCATGGAGCGGGTGGCGGATATCAAAATGTTCATATGGTAAGGAACTATGATGTTGAAGCTGATCAGTGGCCTGGTGAAGGTGGTAAATTTGCTGATGATGGAGGTAAGAAGGAAAAGGTTGACCTCATCTCATTCATCCGTAATGATGACTTTGCCGATTACAAATATGCTTGGTTTATCCCAACAAGTGGCTATGGACTCACTAAAGCCGGTCTTGGTAGATTGAATCGATCTGCTGAAGCCTTTGTTTACTGCATATTGGGGGCGCAAGTCAACACTAGAAACTCGATTTCCGGTAGTGGTGGTGGATCGATCGAGACTCAACAAGAATTCTTAGCCCTATTTGAGAGTAGTGTGATCGAGAATGACATTTCTAGTTCGATCCAAAGGTATCAATTAGCTGTACAGGAAGCGAAATTACGGCTTGATTTAGCTATTGCTCCTGGTGTATGGCTAATGCCTAGTAATATGATAATCAACACTGAGAGCGTGACTGGTTTTAATAACAAACTTATGAAGGCCACTAGTGATATGAGTTTTGGATTGAATAGTTCCCTAAACACTGAAGAAAAAAAGGTTGGAATAAATCATAACATGGGATCTTCAAAGGTAAAGTTACCTCATAGAACTGAGACGAAACCAAAACCCCTAAACGCAAACAGACTCAACGCAAACAGACTCAACGAAACACGAAAATAATATAGACTCAACGCAACATGAAAAGAATATATTAGCATTTATAGTTGTCGCTGGTGGATTAGCGTGGTATCTATTTCGGTAGTTCACGAGTATTTCACGTGGATATACAGTCTTGATCACGTGTAGAACAATAGATTACATACCTGAGCGACATAGCAACAAGCAAGTTGAAAAGTAGATTTAAAGTTTACTTTTAAAAGGCTGGTTTCTAACGTCGCTCAGGAATGTGATTACGTCAATGTAAATTCTATAGATGAGTTATGTAACACTGACTTGCGTTATATAACCTAGTGTTTTTGTTATGTCTCTTGTGTTGTGTGACACTCTGTACATTGCGCCTTCTGTCTGTTGAGTTCACATATTTGAGACCCTCCACAATCCTTACAAAACCATCTTTGTCTTCCGTGAATACATATTCCTTTCCCGTTGCAGTCTTTGCATAGATACCTCGCCCGTTTATGCTCACAAAAACTACCACCGTTGCATTCTCTACATCGCGTTTTCCTTCGATTATGGGAGCATATTTGAGATCCCCCACAATCCTTACAGAAATATTTAACCTTTCCATGAATACACTTATATTTATTCATGTTAGTGACTTTTGGTGTTTCGATTAGTGGTTCGATGAGTTCAGCTTTAGGGACTTGTGGTTGTGTTAGAGCTTTGATAAGTTTTTCTTTACTCAATTTATAATATCCTTCAATACCCCGCTCTTTGGCAAGTATTTTCAGTTGTTTCACTGTTTGTCTGTTAATAGGGACTGGCGCAAATTTGATCCCGCTTTTAACCAACTCTTTGATGAGAGCTTCTTTACGCAATTTATAATATCCTTCAATACCCCGCTCTTTGGCAAGGATTTTCAGTTGTTGTACATTTGGTGTGTTCATTTTTTTATTATAATATCTATTCTTTAAGCCGTTTTAAATAATTGCAGGTGAGTGGGTTAGAGGAGGGGTAGTAGTAGGGTGGAGGAGGAGTGAAATCGGCGGATAACTCCTCCACCCTACTACTCGGGACTCCAGTTTAGCATATGTTGACCAGTTCGTAGTGTCATATAGTAGGGTGTAGATTGCACAGCATCTGGTGTTGAATGCAAGATTCTTGAATTCCCATATCCGTTTGCTCAGTTTGGCCATGGTCGTCGCTGCTTTGCCAATTCTAGCTCTGATTTCGTTGTCCAGCTCCAGGTTGCCAGGTTGACGGCAAGTTCTTGTCCGTTGACAATGATGGAGGGAGGACTTAAGGCGTCCTGAGACATTTTCCAGTCTTTTTGATGCTCATCGTCAGCGAAAAATCTTTGCACGCTCGAGCGAAACTGTCCTTGAGTCATTGTAGGCCTTCGTCGCCGTGGCTAACCCATACTGCATCGTCGGCAAACAACAATTCTTTAATCAGCGCCTTTCTAATCTTTGTTTCGACCCAGAATCTTGCTGCATTAACCCCTTAAGCCCAGAGGGGTCTCCCTGTGACGAGTAAAATCGTCTAGCGTTAGCCAGAGTAAAATCTATAAAGATACTATTTGGACTTAAAGGGTTAAGGAGATAGTTTTTAACCCTTTAAGCCCCGAGGGGTCTCCCTGTGACGAGTAAAATCGTCTGGTGTTAACCAGAGTAAAACTACTGGGGCTTAAAGGGTTAAAGAGTTTTCCATCATGACGGGTGTAGGTGAAAACACCATTGGTAGATTCCTTGAATGCATACCGCAGAAGAGCTGAAAAGAAGATACCAAAAAGGGTTGGGGCAAGGACAGAACCCTGCTTCACACAACGACAACAACAACAACAACAACAACATATATTTGTACTCTCAATTTATAAAAATAATTACAATAAACATTAAATTAGTATAGAGTACGGCCTGCCCAAAATAACCGTAAGGGCTAAAGAAAAAATACCACTCTGTATCTTGATTGCTTCAGAAGTATCATCCTCGTAGCATACCGTACCCTGCTTGTCTCGTTGGAAGGATTCAACAAACTCCAGTGGTGTTGGTGGACAAGCAGTTCTCCTGATAGCCTACGTGTAGCCGTACCCTCCCCCCGACATACCGTTTTTTTCTTCAGGGGGAGGGTGCGGCTACACGTAGGCTATTCTCCTGAGGACCTTGAACAAACCGCTTCGGCACACTAGGTTGAAAGTCTTGGTTAAATCGACAAGCGCAAGATATAGGGAACGACGTTGCTCACTGCGTTTTTTGGGAATGTTGTCCCAAAACGATTTACCACTTATACTTGGAGAAAATTTCCTTAGGTCAGCATTTGTTGTTGCCTCAATGAGCGGGATAGTACTGATAGACGACAGAAATGCATCAGTCTTTGCCTTGTCATCAGTGCGGGTGATATAGACCTTGGAGCGACCTTATTGCTTATCGTCTTATTGCTGTGTGTCTTCGTAAGGTTAATGTTAATATTATTATTTTTTTTTTAATAAAATAATCCTTTATTAACACTTCATAACAAATTTGTACATTATTATTATTGTTATTGTTATTATTATTATCGCATAGCTCAAGACACAAATCTCTTTCGAACTTCTAAGAACAGTGCACGCATGCGTGAGAGGTTCACGAACGCCTTTTCACAGCAAGATGGAACACTCCTTAGACTGCAAAATAAATGTCGCAACTGGAGGCATCTAAATGCTTTTGTATTATACATGATCTTGAATTTTTATGAAATTTCAGGGATGTCTTAACTGCAAATCCCCCACCATGTTCACGTCTACTGTCGGAGTCTTTTCCTTTTCAAAAAAGATGTGATTTCTGTCCTGCAGGCAGCCGTTCTCCTGCAGGGTGCAGATGTCAACATTCTCCTTCACCCCTCTCCGACTGATAGTCGCAATACTGATGCATACGTCGCGCGGCCGCGGCCTGGGTACCACAATATAAAGAAATCGAAGCGCATGTGCTCTTCCTCTTCGTTTTGTGGCTCGTTTCGGCCGACCACGTTTTGCTTTTCTCCGCTCATTTAGCGTTATTTCTCTGCCTTCGTGCAGCTTAGCTGTTGGAAATGACTGAACAACTCTCAGATAATGTAAGTATGTTTGCCTTTGTGAGTTCATTCGAGTCTTATTGCAGGTTATGTCGACATTATTGCAGGTTATGTTCACGATTGAAGGTACGAGTCATTGACCGCCTTCTGTTGTCCTTAGACCGACAACACACCGTCTGTCCCGATCCATTTGGCGGGAAGCGGGAGTGCAACACCAGATCTTCCAAATCTTGAGAAGATGGTTGCCGAGGCCATAGCAAAGTCTATGCCAGCTGTCCTAAAAAGCCTCTTCACTTCGCCAAACTTGCCGGGTCAGTCAAGCCCTATGGATTCGGTGGATAAAACCGCCGAACCGCTTCCGTCGAGTTCTCGAAGCGATCGCTTTTACAGCAGCGAACAGGAGACCAAACTGTCTCAAAACCTGCTGGATTTCACCACGAAAGTGTTCTCCCGGGCCCTGACCAAAGAAAAATGGAAAGAGCTGACTTCTACATACCCTCCAATTAAGGATACGGAGGCTCTGCTTGTTTCTCCCACTATGGAGGCTGGAATGAAAGATGATATTAAGAAACGACACGGATACACGAAAACTAAGGAGCTCTTTGCCTTTGATGATGGGCTTGCTGAACGCCAGAATGCATTTATAGTAGTAGCAAGACCCATTCTAGCAGCCTTGTCAGCCCTGGACGCTGTAGGTGGGGAGGAGGAGGCTGAGGATGTGGACCCCGATTCCATAAAGGATTTTCTGGAGGATGCTCTGGTCCTACTTGGCAACGCTAATTTCAGGTTAAATGCATGGAGGCAAAAACGGTTTTCCGAGTTTCTTACGGAAGTTGGCAAGCGTACCCTGAAAGAAAGTATCCCTGCCGATAAGCACCTCTTTCCGGATAAATTTCATGCCAAGATAAGGAGCGAGCATGACCACAGCTCAACCAACAGCAAACTCATCAGTGCGCCACCAGCAAAGCGCCAGTTCAAACTGCCCTACAGAAGGGATCAGTCCTTTCGTGCAGATCAGCGCTCCAGTGACAACAACAGATTTGGCAGGAAACGGAAATGGGGATTTGGCTCCAATTCTAACCACCAATCCTCCAAGCGTGCTGAAACAGACATCTCTTCCCACCCCCCTGGTATCAAAGCCGGTAACAGATGACTATCAACTGCCAGTTCTAGACACACTCAGCCCACCCAATCACAAATCAGCCGGTCGTTTAAAGTTTTTTGTTCCAAATTGGAGGAAAATAACCCAGGACTCATGGACATTACAGACAATTCAGGGATACAAGATCCCCTTCTTCAGTCGCCCCAGGCAGTGGCGTACGAGGGTCACCCGTACCAAAAGCCATGCAGAGGCCCAACAAATGGACTTGGCAATTGCAAATCTGTTAGCAAAAGGAGCAGTGCGGGAAGTGCAATCACAGGACGACCAGTTCACTTCAACCCTGTTTCTGGTACAAAAAGAAAATGGCGAGGCTCGCCCAGTTATCAATCTTCGGGCGCTAAATCGATTCCTAGGAAAGGAGTCCTTCAAAATGGAAGGACTACAGGTTGTGAGGTCCCTACTACAGAAAGGAGACTTTATGATGAAACTGGACCTGAAGGATGCATATTATGCAATCCCCATTCACTCATCTCACAGGAAGTATCTGCGGTTTGTGTATCAGGACAGAGTCTACGAGTTTCAGTGCCTCCCATTTGGCCTCTCCTCTGCTCCCCGAGCCTTCACAAAAACTCTGAAACCAATGTTAGCAGTGCTCCGTTCACTAGGAATTCGGATTGTAATTTACATCGACGACATGCTACTTCTTCATCAAAAGAGCCAGGTGTTGCAGAGCCTGTTTGCGCAGCTGGTAGCCTTACTGGAAAATCTGGGCTTCCTGGTCAAGGTGGAGAAATGCTCACTTGCTCCATCCCAGTGGCTTGTCTTTCTAGGGGCCCAGTTGGACTCGACAACAATGACACTTTCTCTCCCTCAGCTAAAGCTAAACAGTATTTTGGGGGATTGTCGACTCCTCCTAGAACAGAGTTGTGTCCTGGTAAGGACTCTGGCCACATTGATTGGACGTTTGAGCCATGCCTCTCAAACCGGGATCATGCTTGCCCCTCTTCACTACAGAGCTCTCCAGCGCTTGCACTTACAAGCTGTGACTCAGTATGGCCATGGGAGCAGAGTGTCAATCCGCTTGACCACGCAAGCCCTGGCCGACCTGGAGTGGTGGGTCTCGGAGAGCCAACACCTGAATGGCTGTCCAATTCAGCTGCCCCCTATAGATGCTACCATCTGGACCGATGCGTCCAAGAAGGGTTGGGGTGCAGCATACCAGGGGAGATCTACTGGCGGTCACTGGTGCATGGAGGAGGCAACAGCACACATCAATGTCCTGGAATTACGAGCAGCAACCTTAGCCTTAAAAGCCCTGTTGCGGGTTCAACAGCCTCTGCCCAAACATATCCACTTGCGGTTAGACAGCACGACAGCGGTGGCGTACATCAACAAGCGGGGGGGCCCACGCTCCCCTGCCCTGACCACTCAGGCACTGCAACTTTGGGCAGTAGCCCTGGAAACAGGAGTGTCCCTGACAGCTCAGCATATTCCAGGGATTCAGAATGGAGTAGCAGACACTGCCTCCAGACAGATCGAAAGCAGAACAGAGTGGACTCTGGACAAAGAGATCTTCCAATCAGTTTGTCAGAGGTTCTACACACCGGACGTGGACCTCTTTGCATCTCGCCTAACTCATCAAGTGCCAAAGTATGTCTCGAGGTACCCGGATCCAGGAGCTGTAGCCGTGGACGCATTTCTCCAGGACTGGAGCAAATGGACCTGTCTAATCCACCCTTCAGTGGTCCTTCTCCCTCGAATCCTCAGGAAGATAAGAGAAGATCAGGCAACAGCTCTCCTGATTGCACCCAACTGGTCTGGGCAACCATGGTTCCCAGAACTGCTTCAAATGCTGGTGGATCAACCTCTACTCCTACCCCAGTCTCCATCTCTGCTGTTCCTTCCATTTCAGCCCACCGTGCACCACCCTCTGTGGCAGTCACTGCATCTAGCAGTTTGGCCCTTATCAGGAATCGTTACGAAACAACAGGCCTTTCAAAGGAAGTTGTTGACATCCTGCTGGCATCAAGAGGAGCAGCCACCCAGAAGCGGTATGCAGGCCCGTGGAAGGCATGGGTTCGCTGGTGTTCTCAACGGAGTATCTGTCCCATTTCAGCTCCTGTAGCAGAAGTCCTTGATTTTCTGGCATCTCTAGTTACACAGGGGAATTTGGCGTACAGGACAGTAGCCCTCTATAAGTCGGCTATTTCTCAGACTCATGACCCAGTTGGCTCTACAGAGTCAGAACGCCTGCCTATTGTTTCGCGGTTTATGAAAGGTGTGTTTAAGAGTAAACCTCCCAAGCCAAAGTATGCTGGTACATGGAATGTCCAAATGGCCTTCTCATTCTTAGAGTCCCTTGAGCCCTTGGGGGATCTGATATTGAAGCAGCTTTCTTACAAGACAGTTCTATTGTTGGCACTCACATCAGCAGCGCAAGCTCATAAACTATCTTCATTGGACTTGACCTACTCCCTTAAAAAGGAAGGTTCATGGGAATTTACTCTCCCCACACACACTAAACCTCCAGGCCTGGTCACCCAGCCCACAAGATTTTCCTTCCATCCTTTCCAGGGAATCTCAAGATTTGTGTTGTGCGCAGCCTTACAGCCTACGTGGAGAAGACGAAGAAGTTGCGTACCTCCTCAAAGCTATTCGTGTCTTATATTTCCCCTTATAAAGCTATTTCAAGCCAGTCTGTTTCTCGATGGTTATCAAAGGCCTTACGGCTGGCTGGGATTGAATTAGGATATACCGGTCACTCAACTAGAGGAGCATCTACCTCTGCCGCCGCTGCAGCAGGACTGTCTGTTGAGCTCATCCTGGAAGCAGCAGATTGGGCTTCCGCACAGACCTTCGAACGCTTTTATCACAGGGAACACTCTAGTGGTTCCTTTTCCAGGGCAGTGTTGAACAGCTGAACTGATTTCTGATTTTGTTTGTATTTCAGAACTTCTTTGTTGTTACTGTTGTTTGGGCTTCAATTATTGTCCAGCATGCCTCTTAGAACTTTATTAAAGGTTTGGTTATGCTATCTTATGTTGTTGCTCCGCTTGGCAGTATTGCTTTGGGAATTCTGCATCAGTATTGCGACTATCAGTCGGAGAGGGGTGAAGGAGAAATGATATTTCCCCGGAGGGTCAGTACTTACCTGACGGGGAGATGTGGTTCTCCGAACCCCTCGTAGACTGATATGAGCAATACTGGTCCCCAAGCCATTGCAGCTATCTTCCTTCCCCACCCTGGTACTGCCAATCGGTGCGGCCTCACTCGCCACTACTGCGAGGAAGAGCACATGCGCTTCGATTTCTTTATATTGTGGTACCCAGGCCGCGGCCGCGCGACGTATGCATCAGTATTGCTCATATCAGTCTACGAGGGGTTCGGAGAACCACATCTCCCCGTCAGGTAAGTACTGACCCTCCGGGGAAATATCATTTCAGGCGCATCAGTTCGGCATCGATGACGATTTGTGGAGGTGTTAATCTTGTTGCAAATCATCATGAAACAACATGGTTCTCGCCTTCCAACTTCCCAAACGCAGCTTAGTAGTTCTGTGGTTTATTCTTTTTTTGTTTTTCGCCGTTGTTGAATTTACAACCCGCTTGTCCAGCGTGCTGTTTAGCCACTCACACCCCGAGCGACAGGCAGATTGTGGCGGGTCGGCACCTTACTTGCAGGGGGCGGTCCAGCGTAAGGCGGGCGGTAGCTGACAAATGGAGCACAATCACTCCTCCCATCATCGACAAAAGCCAGTGGCGTCTGTCATTACGCCAATGAAGACGAGACATGTAACCCATAGACTGCCCAACTCGTGTTGTTTACTCTGTTGTGACCCTGCTTCGACGGAGTGGCTCCTCCGTTTATGACTGGGGGAGGGGTTGGCGCGGTATGTGTGGGCTGGGGACAATATGGAGACTCTGTGTTACTCGGAACGACAAAGTCCGCCGCTAAACCTTGCCAGTTGGATTCAGCTGAGGAGTACGCCTGGCACTAGTTCAGCGGTATCTCACGTTACAGGACATATGAAGAATGAAATGAGATAAAATGAAGTGAAAAAGCTAAAACTACACTGCTTATGGAAGAACTAATCCATAATCTTGGTGTATATTTTTTTTTTCTCAGCACAGAACAAAAAGAAAAGATGAATAACAGAAAGTACTCAAGAGTAATGTGGTGAGGAAGCCCAAATTGAAACCATAAGGCTTATAGATATTGGGCTCCCTCAAAGTATAAAAGCATAAGTTTACAAGGCCAGGATCGAGTGTATAAAAATGACAAAAACTACAAAATACTTAAAGATATGACGATTGGTAAATGAGTTTTTAGAACGTATTATCGCTCCGAAGATTGTCCTTTTTTCACTCTATAAACGGTCTCCGTTAGAGACAGGGAATCCGAAAGTTAAGAATGATCATTATATATGTGGAGGTCCCTCCCGGTGTGCTTTGGAAATGATATTGGCTTACAACTCTTCACAAAGTTCAAACACTTGAGGAAGCAATGAAGTGTGGTGTGTGCCCACATCAAATCAAGGGCTGCGCTAAATATAAACTAACTGCGCTTCAAAGAACTATTCTAGATCTTTGTCACAGGAAAATGAAAACCAAAAAAAATCAATTTCACACCTAAACGATAACTTTCGCGATTTTTAATTGTGTTCAGTCTTGGCCTTTACAGCCTGCCAAGTACCTGCAACACTGTTCGAGAAGAAAAACAGTTTGTACCGCCGTACAGGAGTTCATCAGGTAATGGTTCGGTGTACTGCATGGTTTGAACCATATGTTAAATGAAAACGTAGCAACCACACAGGGCGATAAATGGTTTGACTTTGCTATTTTGAGGTTAAGAGGTAGCATTTCTATGCAGATAATAAGGTAAAATGTTGCCGGCTAGACGACATGTTATGAAATTGCACTAAGAACCATCAATCTTTCAGACATTTAGTCTTCCACTTTAAGACAAAGCGCCTGTTACTCTTCTATTTTAGTTAGTTTGTTTGTTTGTTTGTTTCTATGGCTTTGCAACTGTTGTTCATCCGCTCATCGTAAGTAACTATATGTCACCAAAGAACACAGGAGTAGAACACAACGTTTTGTAAATTAAACCGCTCAAAATTTAGTTCCTTTTCTTTAATTGAGAATATGTCTTTGAAGAGGAAAATTTCCAATATTCATGCTTTTCAAATTGGCGGCACCCCAGTGGTAATATCACTAAGCTGACGGTAATCAATGGCTTCATTTTTGCGTTTATCGCCTTGTCACGTTCCATCATTCCTCACCGTCCGATTTGCTTCGCTTGCGTTCTCCAAGCAATTTGTTCCATTTATAAACTAAAACCGCAAAATTCCCACTCTTCGTTTTACAGTCATCAATATTGCTCCCTCATCAACTCAATGCAATACCTTTAATTGCCACTCTAAACAAACAATTATCTCAAATGCTTTTGAGATAGCCATGCTTATTAACTCGGTCAAAATTCTAGGTGAGGTATAGGCTAGAAAAGGATTTGTACTTTTAAAATCATTAGCTAGCGATAGGGGGTATCATTAACTAACGACACTTGTTATATGCCAAGACTTTCACTCAACAAAACGAGCTCTGTGATTGGTTGATTCTTGGTCACGTGCCCCGATCAAATTCAAATGTATCCCGACCGGGATACAATTGCGCAGTTGTTGCCCGTGCGCCAGTAGCGCCGTCTTTTTGTGTTAGTTTTTGCTGTATGATTGTTTAAGGGAACGTCTAAATATATAGCAAAGCACATCATGTATGTTCCCTCGGGAAACTAGTTAGTTTTATTTTCCCTCGATTCCCGATGTTTCCCCCGCCATCGTCTCGGGAAAAATCGGGACTCTCGAGGAAACAAAACTAACTGCTTCCCTCGGCACCATACATTAATTGTATATTAACACACGTTGAGTTAAGGTATTTCTACTGACGTCAAACGTAAGGGTCAATACTTGTATTCATTCATTCTTAATAGCTGTTCGCTGTGTACTCGTGAGACATGTCTACTTGGTTTGTTAAGTGGATATTGCGTTTGTGGATCTCAATATCACTGACTCACCCTGAATTAGCCAGTTTGCTTTTAAACCCTGTGCCTTGTTTGTTGGTAAGTAACTTCTTAAGGACTTTCCCTATGTACACTGTTAAAATTCTAGAACCACATTGTATATAGTAAAACAATCAGTACCACAGTACAGTACAGTACTGTTCAGTAGCTTTCCAAACGATGGTCACACTACATAGCTTGATCCACAGATGAAAAAGTTAGAGCCACACTATAGTAAAGCAGTACCACAGTACAGTACTGTGCAGTAGCTTTACAAAGAATGGTCACACTGCATGGTTTGATCCACAGATGAAAAGGTTGATGCCAATATGACACGACCGGAGAAACGTATCTTAATATTGTAAACAGGATGCGAAACCACTCGATAAAGTGACGCATAAGAAGTTCCGTAGAAAATACTGTATTGGAATGCGTTTTTCCTCTTCCCTTGAAGGTGCTGAGCCACCCGTTGTCGCCATACAAATTTTCATTTCCATACAAGCTCGTAAAGCAAAGTTACTACCCGCCAGAAGAAACAGTGTTTCATCAGTACAAGAAATCATCTTGAAAAAGGTTAGTTGTTTTGTGCGCTTCGAGGTGCTTTAGTTTTAATTCGTATTTGGTTTACAAAAACACAGGAAAATGGAAAAGTAAAGTAGCGGAAAACAGTTTTATTTCTAAGCAGATAGCAAAGTGAAAGATGTATTTTTCGGAACTGTCATAGGCAAATTCGGAAAAAAGCAAATCCGAATTCTCCCGACAGGAGTCGAACTTACGAACCGCCGAGTACTAGTTCGGAAACTGCCGCTGAGCTATGGGAGACTCGCGGGAGCGAGATAACAAAGATTTTTCATTTGTTTTCTCTTTCTCGTGCGTGGCTTGCGTGAGCAGAATTAAAAACAAACCTCAACATACTAATTACGCAGTTCCCTTTTGTTGTTACGTGAATGGAGCTCCACAGACCACTCAATTGAAAAAATATCCGGCAAAATGTCAGATAAAAAAATTATACGGCCCACTCGATGCCGGAACGTAACCAGAAAATGCTTGCAATTAATTGTTCTTTGTACGTAACCGGTTTATGGCCAGTTTCGCTTCTCTGATTGGTCGAGGAGAAGGCTAAGGAAATTTAGTCTGGATTCAGTTTTGCTTTCCATTTAGGTATGGATCATTTTATTTTGAGGGCGCGGGGTTGGGCAATTGCCAAAAACAATTCCTGCACAAAAAAATTATAGAAAAAAATTCATGCACAGTGAGCCAAGACAAAAAAAGGTGCTAAAAATCCAAGGTGCTAAAAAATATTCATGCACAACACAAAGGGGAAAATAAATTATTCAAACGACAAAATTGCCAACCCCCCCCCCCCTCAAAAATAAAATGGTCCATTCCTTAGCTGGTTTGCATTTATATTTGCTGTTCTATTGGTAGAAAAACATCCAGTTGAGTCAAAAATGCGTCGTAAACGCTTTAAAATACGCAATTTCGCAATTTCCTGAGGGAGCAAATGTTCTAAAAGTAGACTTTGTGTTATATCAACTTCTTTTGTAAGGGAATACGCAGGGTGCTTATAGCAGTCTGATAATATCGTAATGAAAATAATTCACTTGAAATATAGACAAACGGCTCAATTACAAGGTTAAATTTACTGAATCTTTCCCTGAAATTTCAACAAAACAAGGGAAACTTCCCAAATAATGTTTCAAAATCCCGGCTTGGCTTATTCAAGCTTAATTTCCTCGTTAAATGTTTTCACTCTCACAATACGATATCAAGGTAACATAAGATTTACAAACACAAAAAAGTCATAGAAATACAATTGATGTAACACCAAATTCTCCAAACTAATATAGAAAGAAATTGTATGATTCTCACTAATGGGAATTACACTTAGATCTTGGAAGTAAAAGGGTTAATAGCGTAACCTCAGGGATGTGGGATTAATCTAACGCAAATTCTCCAAACTAGCATAGAAGACGGAGTGTGTGGCATTCACTGAGGAAAATTACCACCCAGATCTTGGGAGTAAAAGGATTAAATGGATGCAGGATTTTATGCATGGCTGTTTTAGCAAAACGTGATGCCCTTTCAGACAAATTAAGTTCAAATTACATCTGAGAGCAAATAAACAGGAAAAACGAAGACGAATGATGAAGTTATTTTTCACACGCGTTAAAATATCAACTTCGTGTTTTCTCTAAACATTCGCATGTGTTTACTGTAAGCAATACTCAGTCTGGTTTTAAATTTCCCTCTTTTTGTGAGAATACTTTAAACAATTTAGTTGTACTCAGAGGAACTGTTCTTGATACTTCGAAGAGATTGAATAGCATACTGGAAAAGGGGAATAGAAACAATTCAACGATGCTGAATTGATCTAACATAAAATTCTCCAAACTAATATGTAAGGAAGGGTGTGGCACCTGTTAAAGAGAATTAATACACCGATCTTAAGAGTGGAAAGGCTTATAGAGTCAACATAAAGCTGTTGAATTGATCTAACCGTATATTCTCCAAAGCAGCATTTGAGCAGTGTATGGCACTCACTAAGGAGAATTACTATTTAGATCTTGGGAGCGATAGCTAAATCTTATGACAGCGTAACAGTAAAACGTTCCCTTTGCATGACAATACAGGCTGTCGATTGTATAAACGTTTTTCGTGTGGACTTGACTCAATAGAGGTTTTTTTGTTGAACTTATATTAAACCTCTGATCATTATCAGTTTTTCCACATTAGTAAACAAAACTCTTTAAATGAATTTAACGATCATGTATTGGACTTCTCCCGCTTTACTGTCAAGTTTCTTTTGCCCTCAAGAATCAGTTCAGTTTTGGTTTCTCTGCAAAGTTTCCCTCCTGAAGACTAAGAACCTATTCTCTCCTGCTTCAACGCGAACATTCTGTGTTGAAAGAATCCGTTGTTTATTGTATGCTTTGTTTATTCTATCATAACAAACTCCTTCGGTTAGTCGCGACGGAAGGCTTCGATTGAAAGGATCAAACTTCGCAGTACGTCTTTTACAGCTGCTTCACTCGAAAATTTTGAAGACTACGCTATAGAACAAGACGTGTAAGTAGGTGCAGTTTTTCTGGCGAATTCAGTATACTGTCATTTTTCAGTCTTACTTGGCCAATAGACCGAAGTAGTCTTATAATCATAAATATGTTATTGAATCTAACTCAGGGTTAGTGGTAGTTTGAACTAAGCCAAACCATAATTCAATACCAGAAATTGGATAAATCAAACGAGTTGATTAAGTAAGTTATACCACCGTAAGGTGAATGGGAGGTGCTGACGTTTCGAGCGTTAGCCCTTCGTCGGAGCGAATGAGAAATTCAATACCGACAAACGTTTCTTAATCAAAAGGAGTTAAACCTTTATTCCTGGCTTAGTTTAATCACCTCGCTTTCTTCGACAAATAATCTTTAAAACAAAACATTTGTTCGTTATGGTTGGAAATGTTGGAGCACTGCTCAGCGCAAATTTGAAGCATGTTCGTACAATTTCCCCCTATATTTGAGCCCTGTGTTGTCTAGTAGTCATTCGTTTATGAAATTCGACCAGTATGTTTTCATTTACATCAAGTAGCTATAACGTTTCCGTTTCGAAGCAGTGTGATCATTCTTTAGAAAACGAGAAAACAATACTGTTTTGTGGTACTGCTTGTTTTACTGTGGTTCTAACTTTTTCATCTGTGGATCAAATCATGCAGTGTGACCATTTTTTGGAAAGCTACTGAACAGTACTGTACTGTTCGTTTTACTATACAGTGTGTTCTACCTTTTTCTTCTGTGGATCAAATCATGCAGTGTGACCATTTTTTGGAAAGCTACTGAACAGTACTGTACTGTGGTACTGTTTGTTTTGCTCCCGGGGGGGGGGGGGACTCCGATATGAAATGGACGGGGATGCTCGTCGTCTCGCTTAGGGGTGTAAATTTCGGATTTTGGTCTCGCTTAGGGTGTTCTGGGCAAAATGTTATTATTTTTAGCCGTCAAGGTCTCGTTTAGGGTTGCACGCGAAGAAATAACAAAAAAGAAAGAATTTTGATTCTTTATATTTACTCGGTTCATATAAACAATAAAGTACACTGTAACAAAATGTCTTCGTCTATTGTTTTACAAGAGTTTAATACGAAACTCGGCGGCTTATACAGAACGGTTATTTGATCACTGCTAAAAATATCCACATGCTTTGCTTGCTATACTATTCTTGTCCTAATACCAAGTTTCGAGAGTTCACTCTTTAATTCCGAAATCGTGCTTCGAGGTGCCTCTATTTCAAACGTAACTGGAACGTTGATCCCACCGCCAGTACGCCACCTTCCTCTTGGATCGTCGAAAGGCCTCCCAACAACTCTGCTGCAAAACGTAAGTAATTGCTTGTTATTATTTTAACAAAGTACGTGGTCGGGTGCCAGGTCAAAGTCATGCCACGAGGTGCATTTGCGCCCGCATTTGCGCTTATAAGATGTATTGTTTACGACTTAAATCTCCCGTTAAATTCCCCCGTCAAAGATGGGATCGCTGCTTACCATTTCATGCCGTCCTTGAAGACTTATGACAACACTTTTATAAACTACTTGTACGCAAAAGTATTCGATGATAAGGTCTTTGCCATCATTAAAAGTCATTGTACTTTTTATTTGTCTGTATTATAAACTGGTCTCTTTTAGGGGTCTGTATAAGCTTCGGCCACGCCCAGATTGGTCTCTTTTAGGGGTTAAATTCAAAAT
Source organism: Ricordea florida (assembly GCA_949710005.1). Taxonomy (NCBI): domain Eukaryota; kingdom Metazoa; phylum Cnidaria; class Anthozoa; order Corallimorpharia; family Ricordeidae; genus Ricordea; species Ricordea florida. Next base: position 27,688,995 of record OX453283.1, read on the forward strand.
TTCCGACGAGCATCCCCATCCATTTTATATGGGAGTCCCCCCCCCCCTCGGGGTTTTGCTATACAGTGTAGTTCTAACTTTTTCTTCTGTGGATCAAACCATGCAGTGTGACCATTCTTTGTAAAGCTACTGAACAGTACTGTATTGTGGTACTGTTCGTTTTACTATTCAGTGATTCAAACGTTTTCATCTGTTGAAGAGTATAGATTAAGAAATCGAGACATGCTTTGTCTCTTCTCATTGCTTCACGCGTGACCATGGCGGGTTTGCTTATTTTGGTTTTATTCCTTTATAAAATATTGCCTAATCAGTTATCTTAACCTCTGACTTTAAACCTTTCATCAAGTAACTGAAGGTTATCGCTAAGTAAACCGCTCACCGAGTGTTTGCATTTTATCAAAGGGTACGAAACTGAATATTCCCCTTGAAAAGCCCGCTTTTTGACTGCGTTTACCACTACTAATAGTATACATGCAAAAATTTCAACGGCCTGATTGGCTGAGAGAACGTCAATTATCTGAGTTGAAATTGAGTGCAGAAAATACATTTTTGCTTGTATATTATTAACAAGTGTTCAAATGATTTTGAGTGCAAGTTTGTATAAATAAGCACTCGCAAATTTTTCAAAGACAACATTCGAAACATCTAATTACCTATACAAACAACACTGAAATCTACGGTCGTTTTCAGATGACTAACGTAAAATCAAAATAATTCACCCAGCCAATCAAGGGACTGCAGACAGTTCAACGAGCCAATCAGGATTTAGACCAAGTACCTGTCGTGTATCGAGAACGGGAAGACGCCACGTGTAAGCTAGTCACTGATTGGTTGATATTTTTCGCACTATCCAATGACTGACGCGTGAAACGTAGGCACATTTATTGTCTCGCAATGGTACAACTTTATAAACTCATTCGAAAACATTTTACACCACTATATTCTAACTTCTTATTGGTTGGGAAGGTCAACGATGCCAGTCCTTGCTCGAAAAATGCCAAACTCTCGGGGTTGCAAAACAACTGAATGACCCGCTCAGTTGTTGTGTCTATGAGCGTGGAGTAGAAAGTTTTGCCCTCTGGCAATGTTTGATTGTTAAAAAAGCGCCCCTCTTTGTTCCAAAAGTACAGCATGAATTGGTTACGCTTGGAATCGTAAGTTTCGCTCTTACAAGAAACACGCTCCATGACCGCTGGCTTTGCGTTCATTCGTGTTGCACTCAGACAAATTGAATTATCGTGGATGAAATACGGAAAAATGTTACGTACAGTCAAAGGAAGCGAAATTGCATCCAGTTTACGATGGATTTGAGTTGTCTGAATGTTCGAGATATTGCGAATGAGATAATAGTAAATATCGTAAATGGAAATGTGGCAGAATTGAATTTTGTGTGTCAACGCGAGTCTTCTTCAGACTACGCATTGTTAGACATTTTCAGAATTTGGAATGTGTGTCAGATGTTATGTTTGGTATTTAATCTAATCAATTAGAATTTAGGAAAAATATTGCGGTTTACAAACAGTCATTCTAGCTGTTTTGTATGCGTTTATAAATGTTTAAAACAAGACCTTACTTGAAGCCATTCATCCATCATGTTCGTAATTTTGTTCCAATTCCAGGCGTAACTTATTAGATCTTATCAAAACTCATGATCAAGCAGATTTCCCGTGAAACATTCAAATTGTGACGTCAGTTTTACGACAATACGTCACAACGTCTTAAAATTCACTTCATGTCAAAAACAACAGAAATCACAATTCAGTGGGGCATTGTTGTTTGTCGTCCACTGCAATATGCGCCATTGCATTGGTAACAACAAGATTTGTTACGATCATACAAACAATGAAGTTGTTAGTTAGGAAATTCAAAGAAATCAGCAGCATTTTTTGGTTACATTCAGTGCAGCTTGATATATTTTACAAGGAAAATATGTTTATTATTCGTACGCAATTAATTTCTTGCTTTGCTTCGTTGAAAGTTTGTTTACTTCAAAGAAACAATGTCGCAGTTTTGAATAGAGTTCAATTTTATTCTGACGCAATTATATATTCAACATTCTTTTCTGCAAACGTGCTTTGCTCGACGCTTGTTTAAGTGGAAACGCATTCAACCAAAAGAATCTATACAAACATTGTATGTTTTGCTGTATTCACAGTATCAATTGCGTAGAGTAACGTTCATAATTTTATGTTACACACCTTTTTTGTCTGCAGATTTGTAGGCCGCTAACATATTTTCAGGTGTGACATTTCATTAAACGTCGCTTTCTGTTTTCTAAGACGTCGTAGAATACGAGCACAAGGCAAAATTGATGAATTCGATTAGCTACTAACCATATTGGTTCAAAAATTAGGTGTTGCAACATTTTGGTGTGACCAGCTACAGCATGATGACAATTTCTGCATCTTTATGAAGTGTTTTATACAGTGTTGGCTATTTACTTCGGGGAAAATATAATGATAATAGAAACTTGGAATTCTGTTGGCGATAGGTAGCTTAAATTGGTTATAGGTCGCTGCTCATATAACCCATAAGTAAAGTAATGCAAGGGTTCAGCTTTGTTTTGAACCGTTTGTGTCCGCATCCCTGGTAGCTGTCCTCGCGTGCGTCAAAAGGCGGGAAAATGACGCGCACAGCAAACTATAGCCTTTAACTCGTGCGTTTTTCGTCAACCGACAAACTTTTATATCCGCACGTCTAGGAAAGGAAATGGTCTTTCAAACTTGATGGGCGACAGGATTTGTTCCTGAAAAACCACAACAACAATGCATACACTCGACAGTGTAAAATGAGCTTAACAAGGATTAATTTGATAACACGAATTTGCGGGATCGAAGCGATGTGCAATTTTGTTAAAAGCGTGCTGTTTTAATTACCAAGGGATAACACTTTAAGAATTCTTATGTTTTCCTGTTGGTCTCGTACCAATCCTCGAGCGATGCTTGGTGTCTCTATTGCGTCTGACAGTGGGATTTAGAATTTATTTTTAGCTCAAAAACTCAATTTCGAGAACTGTAAGTGTACAATCACAGGAAATAAGTTGAAATCCCTCAGAGACCGAGGCCAGTACATTCACAAAGGAAGACATTAATTAAACTGCTTGAAGCTTGTTTACTCTGAGATCAACTGCAAGGTTATAGCATTTGAAGTTGCTTTGTTTCAGCAACAGTAACCATGGTAACACAATTTTCTTTTTATTCCCAAAGGCAAGGTATCAATTAGTAGACGCGCTCTGATTGGCCTGTTGGTTCTGAAAGAAAAGGATACCAATAATTATTTAATTAAAGCCAAACTGCGTGGGACATTCTTTAAATGACGTAACAAATTTGCTTTTCGCGCGCCATTGAGTATTAATAATTCATGATTTTATTCTTCTAAACGTCAAAAGCCGATCACTAATCCATTGTCTTAGCTTGGGACCTTGATATGAATTCATTCACGACTGTTTATGCTCTCAGATGCTTTCACACAAATCATTCCGATTTCATATTTACCCCTCGAGTTAACTCGACTACCCGTCGTTAACTGTACCGTACACCTCCTTCTATCGATCTGTTCCATTTCTTTCAAATCTCAGTTTAACAGTCAACTAACCAGCCGGCGAGACGGCAAGGGGTGACAAAATTGAAATTGAAATCCAAAAATACGGCAAAGATATGCCAAGCACAAGGAACAGAAACAGACCTTCGGAGCATGCCGGCTGTAGATTTTCTCTTAGCGGGATTAGCCGAAGAGGAACGACAGGCCGAGCGAAAAGAAGTAAACTTAAGGTGAAGAAATTCCCTCTCAGCAAGAAATCAGACGAACAATTCGAAGACGAAGTTCAAGGTAGGGTTCATATTATAGTACTTCAACAAAAACCAGCTAGCTCTTGCTGGTGATGGGGTACACTCCCGACCGACAGGCCTAGAGCAATTGAAAGATAATTTTTACAACTTCAACAAAAACTTGTTTAATTCAATTAATATCGAACTTTTTTGAAGCGGCATTTTATCCTCATGTTGCAGATTTGATCGTACTGTGAAGTATCTTGCAACTCGATTGTTTGTAAGTAGCTCTCAATTAAGACGTTCGTCAGATCTTGAATTTTTCAAGCTTTCCTATTACGTTCTTTCAAGCGTTTCACTACACTGAAGTTACGTCAACAAATTTGTTACGGAGTGGTTGAATCTCTGTTCAGTTTTACGCGGTTAGTCGGCATGGTTTTAAGACTGATCTTCGAAACGTCTTAAACATCCATTAGGTCCCTATATGTTATTCACCTCAATAGAAGCTCTTTTATCGGTAAATAATCCGTTTAATTGTCCCTAATTATTCTCGGGAGAATACTTCTTGCTGCTACAGATTACGATGCACGGAAAGTTGAAGACTTTCAAGCCTGAACGATCTCGCAGATGTAACATGTGGAATATTCCTTCGCTGGACTTTTACAGAACCGCGGGGTCAAGCTGAAGAGCGGGTCAAAGATAAAAAAATTGCTTTTTCAATGGTTGAAATTCCTATACATGACTAAAAGCACGGAGAGAAAATGCAGTTCGACAGAGTTTTGTCCCCGCGAATATCTTCTCCGAGTAGAATGTAAGAATTTATAACCTGTCAAGTTCTGAATGGGTGGTCAGACAAATTGTACGCTTTTTGTTGTATGCTGTATTGATTGAAACAACTAACGAGTTGTATTGCATTTGTGTTGAAAACACACGTAATCCCCACGGAAAGTCCAACCCAGCGGGCCGGCTTGCAAACTAATACGAACATGGGCAGAGCAAAACGAAAACTTACAAACAAAGAAAACGAAATTGGAGTTTGTAAGTTGTAGTGTTGATTGCTCGGATGTGTCCGCAATGGACTTGTTGACAGCTACACAGGAAAGCTGGTGTTAACAAATTTTATGTCTCTTTTGCAGGCGTCCCACTCATTATGAAAGATAGTAAAGTGAGAGGGTTAAACGGACAAGCAGCGGCTCCGAAAAGCAAGAAGGAGCAACTAACAGAAACCCTCGCTTGGTGTGTAAGCTTTTGTTCACCTTTTCTTAAATCAATACACGTACTTAAGCTTTTATAAGTTCCCGCCAGAGTGGCTCAAAATGTTTTGTCAAATGCCGCTCGAAGATTACAATTCTCACTTAGAAGCCTCCTTTAATTTTTACAGTCATTGGGAATTAAGTTCCTTTTCTCTGAGCACAATGAGTTTTATTAGCAATCGAATGTAAAAACTTTGAAAATGCCAGACCGCTACTAAACATTTCTTGCCAGTTTACTTGTAAAGTTGTATTAAGGCGTGAGAATTTGTTTGATATAAGTTTCCAAACTTTATTTTTGACGTGATTAGGTATCATCTTTAGGTTGATGTAAGGTTGAGTCAGATTGCTTGAGAACTTGCTTAGTTCAAAATTGCCAAAGTTTAATATCTAAGTGCTTTTTTTCAGATTGTTTACTGTAAACAGAGGTGTTTTCGGTCTTTCTGTAAATCACACTTTCTTAAAATGAAGTTATCCATTTATCAGGAAGTTTCCGAGTGAGTAGGAAACGAAGGAAACAAATCCCAACGCGTTAAAGCGAATCTCAACAAACTTTTATGATTGATGAACGAGTCTTTGCACGCGCTGAAAGAGTTCTATTGCGCGCTTATCGCGTCCGGAAATTCGGCGGAAGATACGATCTACCAAAGTACAATGGAGGAGCAACCAATTTGTAAGAGGTAGCAGCAAGAAACACAGACAAAGGCAATCACTACAAGTGAACAGAGCTACACACAGGGCAAAGCGGTTTTACTAATTGTCGATCGTGTGTGGCTGTTAATTAGCTCTCTCGAGATGTACGCTCTTGAAAGTTCTATTTTGGTCCTTTCTGCAAACTTTAGCTCGGTTGCTGTCAGATTCGGCCACTTTCTGTCACTTGTAAAATAAATGAATTTTTCTCCTTTTAACAGCTGGTAAGGCGATAAGTAAACAGTATTTTAAGAGAGCGAGCTGCCTTTCAACGAGTGACGTTAATTCTGAAGGAATTGATCCGTGTACAAAAGACCTCGGCTGCGCTTGTTCGCCTCGCATGACGCACTTCTTTACAGGTCCGATATCGTCATATATCCACCCACAAGAAAATACGATAATTATGCTCTCCGTATTGCGCCACCAATTGTCGGGCGCATATTTGCGCGTTTAATAATTTTTCCAAGTAAAATTCTTTTAAAATCTATTAACATTCCCAATCTGCATTAAGCAAGATCATATTTCCAATGATTTACCTTTCCAAACCTCCCACAATAAGATTGCAATGATGTGGTGAAATAAAGATTGCAACTTCGGGAAAGTTCAAGATTTTTCTTGAGTGACTCGAACGCGTATCATCAACCACTCATAATTTGTCCTTGTTACGTGTTTAACGAGTTGAGAAGTCATTAAACTTCTAACCGCGAAACGAACCACTGCGGCTTTATGGAGGACTCAAATAATTGCTCTATGTTCTTAAATTTCTAGTCCTTGTGCTACGAAAACCAAAATTGGAGCCGTAATTCCAACTATTTCATTTATGTGCCTTCGTCGAAATATCAGAAATATAAGAGTTTGCTTTCGATTAGTTTTCAAAACAATTTCTTACTGTAAAAATTTTGATTTTTTAGAGCCATTTGTGAAGTCAAGTTTTTGTACGTGATGTCGATTCGCGGCTTCGTGCCTGTTAGAGGGCCTCGAGGAAATAGTTGAAAACCAAAAGTCTGGACAAAGAATGAATTGTCTGACGGTGGTCACCTCACAAAAGACCGGAAAATAAACAACATTTGCCCCTGGGAGGGAATACAGATTACCAACACTCACAATGCAAATTTAACTTGAGCGAGTTACTATATGATGTGTTTGTGTTGAAAGTTTGTTGAGTTCTAAACTTACTATAAAAATAGCTGTGCGGAAAGAGAAGAATTCATTAATTCGTTTGTAAGGTTTTTTCTTGAAGAAAAATTGAAAATTTTGTGCTTTGTGTTCGAGTGGACCCACTCTACAGGTCGCCTTCGAACTCATATTTTGTATTCTGTAAATACTAGGATACCAAAATAAAAGCTGCATTTACTGTAGAGGCATGGTGGTGTAGTGGTTAGTGTGTTGGATTTCAGATCTGGAGGTTGAGGGCTCGATCCCTGGGGATGGCAGTGTGTTGTTTCCTAGGACAAGAAACATAACACTGATTATCTCTCTCCACCCAGGTGTATAAATGTGTAGCACTGTGTAATATGATGTTGATGCAGTAGCATCCTCCCCGGGAAAGAGTAACAATACTCTTACCTGCTTCACTATACAGAAACGATAGATATGCTCTGGCACAGTAAGCCTAGGCCTCTTATACGCCTTCACCTTTCGGACCTTTTCCTAGTACTGCAGACCAACACAAAACTTGCATATTTAAACCTGAGATACAAATCTCCCAAACAGCATTGAACAGTTCTGTACTGTGGTACTGTTTGTTTTATTATACACTGTGGTTCTAACTTTTTCATTTGTGGATCAAACCATGCAGTGTGACCATTCTATGTAAAGCTACTGAACAGTACTATACTGTGGTACTGTTTGTTTTACTATACAGTGTGGTTCTAACTTTTTCATCTGTGGATTAAACCACGCAGTGTAACCATTCTTTGTAAAGCTACTGAACAGTTCTGCACTGTGGTACTGTTTGTTTTACTATACAGTGTGGTTCTAACCTTTTCACCTGTGTATCAAACCATGCAGTGTGACCATTCTTTGGAAAGCTACTGAACAGTACTGTATTGTAGTTGTTTTACTGTGCAGTGTAGCTCTAAACCTTTTCACCTGCCCAGGTTTAAAACTATGCAAAGTAGCTTTTTGTCGGAGATTACTGGACAGTACTAACAAATAGTTTAGTTTGATTCGAAATTGCTATCTTTGCACGTTAGCGCAGTTAAGTGAAAAAGTATTATTTTTACAGTTTACGTGTTGTTATTCTTTGCAGGCTTGAAGAGAATTATGTAATGTGTGAGGGCGTTTGCCTTCCCCGCTGTATTCTCTACGCGCACTACTTGGATTTCTGTAGAAGACACAGCATAGAAGCCGCCTGTGCTGCCACATTTGGCAAGGTATAATTACATTACACTCCCATTCTCAAGATTTGAATAGTAATTCTCCTTAGTGCGTGCTATACACCTCCTTATGAGTAAGTTTGAAGAAGTTGGTGTTATATCGATTCAACATCTTGACTTGACCCTGTTACTTTAACCCTTTTTATTACCAAGATCTGAGTAGTAATTCTCCCAAGTGAGTGGCCTACACTTCCTTAAATGTTAGTTTGAAGAATTTATTGCCTGGTCCGGTGCTCTACCAACTGAGCTAACTAATCTATAAAGTCACTCTTAGGGCTTAATGTAAGGGTTAATTTTGGGTCATGAGACAAACCTCCTGCATGCTGCTAGGAACTGCGTGTAAGGGTTGTTAAACAATTAAGATCGGAGTTAAGATCGGAGGGTAATAGGAGTGGTTCAACTCGTATTGGGAGAACTCGGTTTTCCTTTTTTCGAGTTTGGCTGTGATATGCTGAAAAAGAAATCTTTCATAAAAGCGTCAGGCTCAACCGTCTCTATTATTTCACATTCCCCCGACAATGCACACTACAGGACTCACAGCAGGAGCGTAGCTGGGGGGGGGGGGTCCTGGGGTGCCCGTGACCCCCCCCCCCTTGGTAGGCCTTCTTTTGAGCAAACAACCTACAATAGAAGCTATTTTGTAGGCTTGTCCTGTCCACTATACTCTCACTGCTCATCCCAAAACTGTAACATTGAGTAAAACATGCACGGCGTGGAGGTCAACATGACAATCTGGTGAGTAGCCTATGTGACCCCCCCCCCCTCCCGCTTCGAATAATCCTGGCTACGCCCATGCACAGGATACCCAAAAGGTTCACCGCTTCCTAACCTTTATACCGTGCAAGTTGGTTTTATTCTCTCCAAGGTGCTCCTATTAACAACAAACCCCAATAATTGTTCCTATCTTTTCTAGACGATAAGACAAAAATTTCCTCAGCTTACAACAAGAAGACTAGGAACGCGAGGTCATTCTAAGTAAGTTGTCATCAATTGTGTTGCCGTTTGAACAGGAAATGTTTTGAGCTGTACCTTATTAAAATGTACACGTGACAAGGTTCAATAATCGTGGCATGCTCGAATTAATCCAGTTGTTTTCTTTACTTTTTAGATATCACTACTACGGTATCGGAATTAAGGAATCATCCGCTTATTATCATTCTGTATACTCTGGCAAAGGTCTAACAAGGTAAGGCAGATACGTTTTGGTATTTCATTCTCGGGCTGATATTGGGCAGTATTAACCGACAGGTCAATATCGCATCATATTGACTTACCATTTTGTAAGGCGAAGTAATTAAACGAAGCGCTCGGTAGAGGAGCAAGATTTGTTTGTTGAAGGAACAATGGCAGCGTCGTTTCTGTAAGAAAAGTCCAAAAGGTGAACAACGGAAGTTAGGTTATTTGGTCTTGAACAGTAGCTGGATTCGAAGAGCTAAGTAATTTACAATCATGGAGCCATTCAAATTTTTTTTTCCACTTGCCGATGCTGTGTTTTTGTTATTGAGCTACTAATTTTGATGCCTTATAAGCAGAAGACACTGGTAATCATAGATAATTGAATGCAAAAGAACAATAAAGCACCGAATTGGAAAAACAAGTAAACAAATAGACCCAAAAATAGAACGAACGAACATGATTACAAGTTTAGCAAAACTCTTAATGGGATCTTTGTAAAGTGATAATGCATTAAAAATATTGAAAGTCTGGTCTCTTAGGGATAGAGGAGCGATTTCTCTCGAACAGAAGAGGAGTGCGCACAATATTTTGTGTTCCTAACATTGCTACAAAAAGACAATTGTAAAAGATGGTTTTTTATCCTTTTGGGTTTATCGGATTTGTAAATCACAACTTGGTATAGTTTCTGCTTTTGGAAACTCGCATTCTTTGGGAAATTATAATAAGGTACTTTACTGGGGTACTGTCCCTTTTCCTACACGGTGTGGTTCTAACTTTGCACATGTCGAACATGGCAAAATGAACGGCTGGAGACGGAGCCTAATCCTTCCTCGGCTCTGCTGATCGTAGTATTGGAAAATCTTCGGTAGACCCTCGTAAGTCGTCGTGTTACTTCCGAATGGTTGCACCTCGATTGCCCCCAGCTGTATCACCGATCATTTTCCAACGACTTCTATTGCTTTTTCCTATCTCTCTGTTTTAATACCAGGGTTTTGTTATATAGACGTGAGTGTTTTACTGGGGATTACAGCACTCGTAATTTAAAATTCACAGGAAACTACGTCCGGGAACGCAGTAGTGGCGTATTTTCCATTTCCTCACTAGCGAGGATATCGATGACGCCTTGCACGATTCAGTTTGTGTACAAAGCTGTCAAACGAACGTCTTAATGTGTTTTTATTTATATAATAAAAAGAAAATTACACGTTAGCTCGAAGATATTAATTTTATGTTCTCGTGGCAAGAACATTATCTCACTCGTTCGCTGTGCTCACTTGTGAGATATTGTTCTTGCCACTTGAACATAAAGGTCATATCTTCTCGCCACCGTATAATATCCTCTATATATTTTGCTCTACAGATTTTCTGGATCTAAAGTCAAAAATGAGGTAATTACTGCTACAAATTCCAACTATTTTTATTCTGAAAACAGCTATGGTGAGTCTCCTGTGGCCTCGTGTGCGTCTTTGATTTGTACAAGTGTTTTTTTCGTTCGTCTTTTCTGAGAATATCTCCTTTTCATTTTAGGGCTCATTTTCGGTCAGGAAATATTCTCTCAGTTCCAAGACTGGTACTTTATTGCCTGACTTTCCAAATCCCAGATTATTGGAATTACCCGAAAATATTTCATTAGAAAAGGTAAGAATAAATTCATTACAAGAATTTTTGTTTAAGATTTTATCCTCGAAGTAAGGCTTTCAAACATGTTTAATTATTCATTACTTATTTCCTGGTAGGTCGAGACATTTGTTGTTATGTACAAGACCCATTGTCAATGTATACTGGATACCGCTATTAATGCCAACTTTGACGAGGTAAAGCAGATTAGAGTATAAATTCTTAGTGAGTGCTATACACTTCCTTATGTTAGTTTAGAGAATTTGGCCCTGGATCGTTTCCACGTCCTTGGGTTAACTGAGTAGTAATTCTCCTTAGTAAATGCCATATACTTCCTCTCTGTTAGTTTAAGGAATTTCTTCTTAGATCGTTTCAACATTCTTATGTTGACTCTGTTTATCCTTTTACTCCTAAGAGCTTAGAAGTCATTCTCCTTAGCGAGTACCATACACTTCTGCTTGATATTGTATTAAAATTGTAAGAAAACATTGCATATTTGTCGTTTAACTTGAATTGCAAAGGTGCTGGCTGGTAGTCTGTAATTTGTATTCTCGAAAATGTAAAATATTGCCTTTCACTATAGATAAAGAATTTTCTCCTTCACTTCTGGCAAGGCATGCCGGACCACTTGTTACCACTTATGAACACAGAAGTTGTTGCTGACGTCATTTGTGTTTGTGATTCAATTCTCTGCAAGGTAAGAAGTTATTTTTAGTGTCTTAAGGTGACTCCAATGCATGGTAAGAGGCGGTGTGATCATGAACAAATGGTTTGTTCTTTTGCTATGATTCAGATCTGGATTTTTGATCGTTTATAGTGCATCATAGGAACCGACGAATCCTTGTCCAAAGTGGATTCATCGGTTCCTTTGATGCTTCCTGAAATGAGCGATCGCGGATCACAAATCCAGATCCAGATCATACCAAAGGAACACACCCAAACAAATAGATACAGAAACTGAAGTGGACAACAAAGAAACAGAGACAGTCACAGTGATTAAACAGTGAGCAGACAGACAGAGAGACACAGAGAGACAGACAGACAGAGAGACAGGCAGACAGACAGAGAGACAGACACAAGAAATTGGGTAAATCAAACGAGTTGATTAAGTAAGTTATACCACCGTAAGGTAAAAGGGAGGTGCTGACGTTTCGAGCGTTAGCCCTTCGTCGGAGCGACAGACAGACAGACAGAGAGACAGAGAGACAGACAGAGAGACAGACAGACAGAGAGACAGAGAGACAGACAGACAGAATAAGGATGAGGAAAAGACAGTGGCACAAGAACTGAGAGTATAAACTCACAGAGACAGATACTAAGAGAGAAAGCAAGAAATAGCAAGTCATACAAAATAGTTAGTGAGTAGTTAGTTACTGAAACAGTGGCAGATTTACCCCTCGAAGTATTTTCAAAAAAATTGCAAATACAACTTTTATCGCTGTTTTAATTTTAGTTGTTAGTGTGCGAGACATTGTTACAACTTTAGTGAGATATCATCAAAATTCTTGTGAGATATTATTTATACTTATTGTATTTTTAGTGTTATTTAAATATAATTATCAAAATTACATTGTATGAGGTGATTTGTTTTTATATGGGGTCGCGTAACAAATCATCCTTGTGGGTTTCACTTACCATTATCATTAACATTAACATTATCATTATCATTATCATTATCGTTATCGTTGTTACTATTGTCGTAGCATAATTTTCCATTAAACTGTAATAAACACATAAATTTATTAACCCAATTTTGGCAATTGCGATTTAGACTGAATAATGAACAGGCTGGAATGGGATTCGAACCCACCACGTCGTAAATACCGTACGATTACACTGCGAGAATAAAATCCCATACTACGTTTCCAACTGCAGTTCAACTATTTGTTTTCATATATATACTCAAATCATTCATATACTACTGATGTAAAATAATCATGTTATTGGTCTCAGAACCTGTTAAGCGGAATCTATGGTGAATTGTAACCTTTCTTAATTTTTTAGGTTCTTATGGACGTACTCGTGCCGTCCACAATGCAAGATGTCCCGGATGGGTAAGCTCAATGACATGTCGCATGTTTGATGAATAATTGATTACGTCACTCTAAGACTGCAGATACTTTGAGTGAGTCGTAGATGTTCTGGTCCGCGGATTTAGAACCATTCCAGTCTTTCAAGTAAAATGCATCAACTGTACCTGTGTAATCCATCGTTTCAAACATTTGCGACCATAACTAATTAACTTTATAATTAACTTTAAGAGTCCCAGGTAAAAGTTTGTTCGCCTAACCAAAATATTTATTATCAGTTAATGGGTAAAATGCGATATATTATCATTAGTATATACTAAAACAGTGGATAGCGTTGAAGGTGCGCTCTGATTGGCTAGTCAAACTCCGAATATCCTGTGCTATTTACCTCCGAGCAACTTGCGAATTTTTCGCTCCACCGCGCGAATATGGCGGCCCGGTTTGTATCCATGACAAGCGAAGAAATCATCCAAATTAACAACGAAGCAGTCCCTGAAAACTCCAAGAAAGCGACTAAATTTGGCTTGGCCGTGTTCAGAGGTAATGGCTTATGTTTTTAACCCGGAGTTTAGCGATGAAAAGCAACGAGAAAGGTTTTGTTTACAAATGCAAATTAATCTTGCATAACCAAATTTGATGTCGCTTGTTCACTTCAGAACCAAAGTTGAATTATATTTTTTACAGAATGGTTTCAAATACAGAAAGGGTTTGCAACTCCATTTGATGAAATGTCGCCACTAGAACTAAACAAATTTTTTTCTCTCGGCGAGAAAACGAGACGTACGGCAGTAATTACAACAAGAAATCCCTAACGGCGATCGGCGCTGCGTTGGATTGTCATTTGAGAAGTCCTCCATTTTCCAAGCCGTTTTCTCTTTTTTGTGTACACTTATCTCACTGTTTTAGTATATACTAAAACAGCTATTCACCTCAGTGTCGGTGGCTAGTGGTGGATATTTACCTCGCCGCTTCGGGGCTCGGTAAATATCCACCACTAGCCACCTCCACTTCGGTGAATAGTTGTTAATTATATAGCTGTCCTGTTTCCTAGACCTAAAGGCGCGTTCTGATTGGTTCGTCTACTTCTTGTCTCTCTCCAGTCTTCTCGCTGACATCAGAACATTTGCGCGACATCTAGAGGCCTGGGTTTTAGCTGCTACAGTGGAGCTGCCAGATTATCTCAAAATGGGAAAAATCCAAGGTTTGTGTTGTTAGAGTCTTTTCCTATTTTGCTGTCCATTTATTAAATTCTTCGAGGCAGAGGAAGCGTTTAATGAAGCAGATTCTGTCGTGCCAAAGCGCGGGAAAATTTGGCGCCAAAAGCTGCGGCTTCTGCAGAGTTGCCACTTTTTAGTTGGCCGGAGCGAAGCTGATTTTGCACAGCCCCGATAAACTCAAGACATCCTTGTTTTATGTAATTAGCTTATCGGTCAGTTTGTGTCTGTTTGTTCTCTTCTTTAATGAACAATCTTATTTCAAACCTGATCGCTTTGGAAGCGAAAATGAAGGTAGTTCTATTGTTCTGTTTTTCTTTCTCGAAAGCTGTGAGGCGTTTTGTCCAATCGTTACGGAGGCAAACCTCATTCCTACACCTGGCACAGGTAGGTACAATCCGCTGTACCATACACGGCTCACTGTGATTAATAAAAATAATTTTTACCGCTTTGGTGTTTATTAAGTTTTAAACTCTTACAGTTATCAAGATATCGATGCTGTCTCAGTATTCTTCTTCTTCTTTTCTTATCATTATTGTACTTACTTTTATTTTATAGATACTGATGAAATACCAGGATTTTTCCTTTTGCTAAAAAATCATATCTTCATCTCGCGCAGTGAAGATATTATTTTTATCTTTCACGTGCGAGGATGTTGGTGTCGCCATGGTTACTAACACGAGTAGCCAATTACAAGAGACCTTCCCGCTCACGCGCGTGGCCGGTTCTTTTGAAATTTCATTCACAAAATGGTTTCGAGGTGCGAAGACGGTACGGTTACCGTTGACTTTCTCGATGAGCTGCCAAATTTTCAAATCAATATTTTTTCGGAGCTTGTAGAACATCCAGGAAGATTTGCCGAAGTCGTTTTGTGTGGAAATTTCATCAGTGTCTTTAAAATAAACAGAAAATTACATGGCCGCTTGGGGATACGAATTCATGTCCCCAAGCGGCCATGTAATATCCTCTTTATCCACTTCATCCCCGGTTGGACAAATGGCAGCAGTGTCATTTTTCTCCACTCTTCACGTTACTTGGCTTTGACACCTGCTACACACCATGAGAGACCCATCTCTTAAACTCATTGATAATGCATGAGGAAAAGGAAAAGGAAATCAGGCACCGTGACGTGTTTGGATATCTGATGAAACATGGGTAGTTTTTCTTCTTAATAATTTCGCTTGAGAAGCTATAGCAGACACTCGATACATGTGTTTCATCACATATCAAACACCTCAAATTTCACTTAAAATACTCCGCTGCGCGTCGTATTTTCATCTCTCTTCTCGGTGTTTGATATGTGATGAAACACTGTATCTCGTGTTTGATGTATTACTTCTAGCTCTGTTACCACTGTCCTCACCCAGGTGGTCTTTGGCCTACCGCCCTACCCCCCCCCTCTCTCTCTCTCTCTCTCTCTCTCTCTCTCTCTTTTCCCTGTTAGAGTCCATCTCAGGGTTGATCGTTATTGTAATAATAATAATCATTATTATTATTATTAATATTAATTATATTAAAACGTATTTTAATATTACGTAAATAATGGGAGATTTGTAAATAGTAAATAAACCTTGTTGTCTATTAAAATTGTATTATATTAAAATTAGTTATAATGTTTATAATAATATTAGAAATGATATTATTATTTAAGACCTATTTACACTTTATTTCAATTAAGAAACACTTATATTAAAAAACAATTCGTTTCGATTAACAACAAATCCATTTCGATTAAAACTATTATTATTATTATTATTATCATTATCATTATTATTACTATTGTTTTTATTACTTACACTATGAATATTTTGCGTGTTAGCCTCTCGGCAGATTGGTTAAAAATAAAACAAACCTACGAACAAAATTAGAGCCGTGGAAGTTTAATACCTGGATTTCTGTTTAGACCTCCCGCCCTGTGCTCGCAAACCAAGAAATAGTCGACCAAATGGTCAAAGATATTGAGAAGCTTGATAGAGGGAGTTTTGGCACTCAAGCTCTCTACAGCAGAACAGAGAAAGATGGCGATGATGGATTTGACGATGACTGTAAGTATTCAGTGTGGAAATTTCATTTGTGTAGGTCGAAATTTTGTAACTTTCTCTCCAGAAAGTCGTTAGCAAGGAAAGAAAGCAACCCCTCAAAAAAGCTTGTCAAATTTTTCTCCGCAAAAATATTTGGAGCCCTGTTGTGAACGACTCCATTTTGGTTAGCTGCATAACTGCCCTGTAAGTTCCATGACCAGGCCAGTCACCTGTTCATCACGTGTCAGTTGCTTTGACTGACCGATCACTATAGCCAAGAAACGCACCTTTGTGCTAGGTTTAATTGCCCGACAACATACTCCCGGTTGATTGTGAACCAAGAATTGATAGGATCCTTAAATTTAACGATTAGACGTTGTTTTTTTTAGTTCTTTTAGATTTCTTGGACTTGCTAAAGGAACAGGCCCCATTAGAGTCTTATGTGGAATGGCTGGACAAACTTGTGGAGACAAAGATCATAAGAGTGAGTTACGTACAGTACTGTTCAGTAGCTTTCCAAAGAATGGTCACATTGCATGGTTTGATCCACAGATGAAAAAGATAGAACCACACTGTATAGTAAAACAAACAGTACCACAGTACAGTATTGTTCAGTAGCTTTACAAAAAGTGGTCACACAGCATGGTTTGATCCACAGATGAAAATGTTAGAACCACACTGTATAGTAAAACAAACATTGTCACAGCGCAGTACTGTCTTTTTGCTTTCCAGAGTTCATGGTTTTGCGTGTTCTTTATTTGTTGCAGCCGTGCGAAAAGACTGGTGTAGACTTCAAGACTAGAGCCCAGGAATTTCTTTTGAGATGGTCCTTCCTAGGAGCGAGGCTCATGCATAATCTAACGCTGAATGCTTCTTCTAACTTCGGTTAGTGCTGAAAAGATGAAGAGATTGTATCATTATTTAACAATTATTCGCCGTATGCGAAGTGATTGTCGGTGAATATTCACCGAGAATCACTGAGCCTGAGGCGAATAATTGTTTTAGTATAAATACACAGGTGATTATTTCAAAAAAGAAAAGAAAAGCATTGTACAACACGAAGAAAGTTTACTTCATCAAAAGCGCGCGAACGACTGGCAGCCAATTTGTTCGTCGAGGTGATTATCGGCTGATAATCCGAGATAGCGAACCAATCAGAGCGCGCGATTTTGTATAATCACCTGCGTATTTACACTAAAGTGAGATATGCAAAGGTTGACTCTTGAATTGAGAGGGTTGTATGATTCATGGCTTGATCATGGAAGTAAAGGGGCTGAAAGGTAGAACCACATTGTATGACTCAAGTTTTGACTGTGAGAGTAAAAGATTTATAAGGTAGAACCACATTGCATAATGTATGGTTTGACTCAGGAAGTGAAAAGAGTTGAAAGTTAGAACCACATTGTATGACTCAAGGTTTGACTGTGGGAGTGAAAGGGTTAAAAGATAGAACCACATTGTATGACTCAAGGTTTGACTGTGGGAGTGAAAGGGTTAAAAGATAGAACCACATTGTATGACTCAAGGTTTGACTGTGGGAGTAAAAGGGTTAAAAGATAGAACCACAGTGTATGACTCAAGGTTTGACTGTGGGAGTGAAAGGGTTAAAAGATAGAACCACATTGTATGACTCAAGGTTTGACTGTGGGAGTAAAGGAGTTGAAACTTGGAACCACGTTTTTTCCTGTAGGTTCGTTCCATCTCATCAGAATGCTTCTCGATGAATACATGCTTCTTGTTATTGAGACAAAATTCTACAATGAAACTGAAGAAAAGCTGCAGGAGATGCTGGACAGACATTTAAAAATGGGTAAGGTGTTGAAGAATTCAGTAAGACAGTTTCTTCTTTGGGTCAGCTCCTAGAAAGACTATTAGTCCTAACCTGGGATTTAAGATTACTTACGCCATAACGTTGAATACTGAATGAGCGTTTATCTACTTACTACAAATCCTTCCCAGATCACTGGGGTGAAAGGTTTAATGATGACATGGAAAATCAGAGTAGACGTTACGCTTGTGTTGTACAGCTGTTTATTTATGCTTTCTTGTTGTTGTTGTTGTTGTTGTTTTTAGGGGAAGGTGTCGATAAAGATAACTCACCGCTTCGCGTTCAGACCGTGGTTACTAAAACAAAATTCACAGTTCCCGACAGCGTGCTCCTGAATGGCGGGAAATTACCCCCAAAAGTGGAACTGATAGAGCCCGAACCCGTCACTAAACCCTTCAATAGGAATAAGCGATCAAAGTCACGCGACCAGATCAACGGGTTAAAGACCAGACCCAAGAAGCTTACAACGCATCGCCTAAGCGCATGCGCTGTCCTCAACGAGCCGATGTCACCGTCTGTTAATGGTTTCCCACCAACTCCTCTGGAGTCGTCCGCCTTCATCATGCCTTCACCAAAAGAAAATTTCTTTCCTGGTCACAATGGCATTCCTCAATCACCTGTGTTGACACCGCCGATGTCGCCAGCGGTATCCAGCGGGTTGCCTAGAAATGCGTTGGGTAGCAACAACCACGCTCACGTGACATACACGGCCTTGAGTGAAGTCAAGCAGGCGTGGCCTTACGCTGTGAATGGTGACGTTAACCCTTCGTCAGAGGCGATCGACAACTTGGTGGCGCAACACTTTAACAGCTGTGGGGTCGGTGGATTTGTGACGCCACCTCGGTACCAGGTTCCAACAACAAACAACAACTGCTACGTGTCCCAGGTCTGTACCAATCAAATTTCATCCATTTACTTGTCTCTTTTTGTAAAAAACCAATATGAACAGTGTTAGATCATCCTAGGCGACATGTCACGTGCAAGGAGTACAGGGCGCAAGTCCTGTAGTGTAAATCAATCGTGTGATATTTTCAGTGCATAAGAAAATTGTTTAGGAATTTGAAGCACACTTGGATTTCATCACGCACATCAGTAATAGGCTCATGCGCACATCTAGAAATCTGAAGTCCGACACAACTTCATAGCGCCCACACGGTCTGTTGTAATTCTCATATTCCCCTCAAATTTTAACAGGGATACGGCCACAATCCTGACTACGTTCAAAATGGTGCTGGTCACTGCGGTCCCCTTCCTTATCACGCAATGATGGCCTCGGCTAATACGTCATATAACAGCCCTGCTCAAGGGTACTACATGCCTGTCACGCAAGCTGAATCACGCCATCACGTGGATCACGTCAACTCGAGCGTGCAAGTCGCTATGATCACGTGCAACGTGGCTTACTCTGAGGCGCCTGGGATCTTGGATGTGGGAGTAGTGGAACACGCAGATGGAAACGAAGAGTATATTAACATGACCGTTAACAAGCTGTTTAATGGCGAATGTGAGTTGGAGAAAATTGACTGTGTTGACGAACCGGAAGGACTTCCCTCTATAAACTCACTTCTTCTTACCGAAGCAGCCATGTAGCCAGGCGTGAAATACGAAAGATACTTGCACGACTACGGGTATGAACAAAAGATAGTAAGTACGTCAAAAATGAACAGCGTCTTTTGAAGAGAGAGACAGGCGCACACAAGAAAATAATGGAATGGTAAATACGTCATGTAAGACCACCGCATAGAGCACTGCCAAATCATGCACAACACGAGCCAAATATAGAGCACTACAGATAGGTAAATCGTTCGCGGCTAAGGTGCCTGCTAACATGCATCATAAACCTGAAACAGCGCCATGTTGGTTTGAAAAGAAGGCACGCATGTGAACCTACCTTGTTTTGGCGGCAATGAGTGCGCGTCTGTGAAGTAGCGTCATTGTCACGGGTAAAGAGAACGCATGTGTAATTTAGCGTTATTGTGACGGAATAATAGTGCGTCCGAGTAAACTAGCGTTGCTGTGACGAGAAAATAGTGCACGCATGTGAACGTAACTCGTCTTGGCGGTAAGGAGTGCAGGCGTCTTAAGTAGTGTTATCGTGACGGGTGAAGAGTGCGCACGTGTAAACGAGTGTTATTGTGACGGATAAAAAGTGCGCACGAGTAAATTGGCGTTATTGTGACGGAAAAATAGCGCGCTCATGTCTAGTGTTGTTTTGACAGTAAGACCGGTCCTTATTTATTTTCGAACTTTTGGAAGCGCTGTGAGTTCCCATTATGTGAAGGATCTACAGAAGAAAGCTTTACTTTTGCTCTTTTCTTGCTGGTAAAACTTGCTGTTGCAGTTGTATTCATGCTAAAACGCAAATGTCTCCAGAGTATTTTACGGCCCGGGAGCCTTGGATTTTCGCAGAATAATACTAAGGAAAATCTTTTATAATATTTAGCTTTTAATTGATATCAGTCGTAGCTTGTACATAGAAATATCAGTCGCAATGTTCATCAACAGGAACAAAACAATCATAACTATTGCATCGCTGTTATTTTTGTTGTTGTTCACGAGAAAAACCTCAAGCCACAGTGAAAAAATCTCCTGAGGGAGTGGTCGTCATTTTAGTATTTTGCTCACTTTGCGTATGAGCTCTGCGAGCACTTACGAGCACCAACGCTACGTTTTAATTGGTCATAAATAAAGTCGGAAATACTTCGGCTATATTACGAAAATGTGCGCAAATTCTTCGCTACCAAACCACATAAAACATTGATATAATTTTTTGTGATGTACAAAACTGTATTGATTAAGGTTTTATAGTCACTCAATGCAACTATTTTAGCAACAGTAAACTAGATTTTATCAGAAATAGTAGAAATTATTTTTTAGTCACTGGAAGATGATATATTTCATTGATAGATTCATAATTATAAAGTTGAACTATAGAACTAAAGATGTACAAAAATGAAGAAGTAATAAATTGTTTAATTGAAAGTCCTGTCAAATTAAGTTGCATCGTTTTTGATACGCATTTTGTAAGACACACCATTCTTTATTAGGCGTTCCAGTTTTGTATTGTATAAATTTATGAATACTAAGTGTAGCACATGTTTAGTTAAATAATTGTACACAGGTTTTTGTTCTTGGATTTTTGCTGTTTATTTAGCTTTCGATCAGCCTCGACTATTTTGTACGCAAAGAAATAAAGAACTATATTGTTGATAAAACTGAGCTTTTTATCTTCAACTATGTTCGTCGCGTTTATGATCCTCCCTCCCCAGAGTATGTTTTGTGTTTAACCGGAGGGGGGGGGGGAGGGTTGTGAATGGGGTGCTTCAGGAAGAGGTTCCGCTCTGTGTTCTCAAATATGTCTACCCCAGCTTGACGAAAGACGTATATGCATTCCCTTTATATATCGCAACAAACTTATATAAAGGACGGCAAGACTTTGCCGTCATATCAGGAGCGGGGAGCCCATTTCATGAACGTTTCTTTCACTTGGGTGGTTGTACCCAGCACAGTGGCATATGAGGCTAGCTATTTTTAGAACTCATATTTCACACAAAACTCTCCGGCTTCCCACTTGAAACCTTGGAGCAAAGTCCAAAACACTCTCCGGAACTTACTCTTCAAAGTTTGCTTGAATAATGCACGGGCGTGGCTGGGATTTTTCAATTAAGGGGGGTAAGGTGGTAAGGCAACGCAATCTGGTAATCTAATCTGGTAAGGGTACTTACCAGATTGGCATGTCGACATCCACGTCTTGTTTTACCAAATGTAACTCAGGGGCAGATACAGGGGGGGTGGATAGGGTGGATATCCACCCCCCCTTTTGAAATCCTGGATCCGCCCCTGTAACTATCTAGCATTTGACGATTACTGCATGTTGCGTGTTTTCTCCATCTGAATTCTAGGGATAAAACAATTATCCAACAAAGGGGGTGGAGGGGGGAGCTTACGGGCAACGCAGCACCCCCCCCCCCCACAGCTACGCCCCTTTAGTCACAAAACAGGAGGTGAAAGTCGCATCTTGTGCCACTGTTTTAGGGTTGAGAAAACGGCTCTTGCAGGCTGGAAAATAATGAAAAGAGAAAGTAGGACAGGAGAAAGCAATGAAATAGGATTAAGCAGATTTAGCGAAACAGGGAGGAACGGCAAAATAAAATATAATCTACATCAAAAAAATGTATGTAAGAGAAAACTAGAAAAGTAAAAAGAGGGTAACGGGAAACAGATTTGATGTTAAAGGCCAGGAGCCCAAGGCAAAATAAGGAAAGTAAGAGAAATGGAAAAATAACCGGAAACAGTGGTAAAAAGAGAAAAAAAAAGACAAAACAAAACAAAACAAAATAAAAAAAAATTACCCGGCAAGGCCATTTTAAATCTTTCTGAAAGAAATCTTGTACAACTGCGCCTGTAGTCAATTAAAATGCTCTCGAAATACCTCCGATTGCTTGGAATTTTTACCTAAATTGTTTTTAAAATATATTCAAAGAGACGGGGTCGATTTGAGCGAATGCCAATTGATTACTCATCAACGACTGGTGGCAATCGATTGCTTGTCGAGTGATGACGCCACGTACTTCACATGACATGCGCGTTGCTCATGCGTAGTAAAGCTCAACTGACACGGTATGACAAGAGTAGTGAGGGAAGTTGGGCTGGAAATTGATCTTGTGGACAAAATACGCGTTGCCTGCGAAACCTATCTCTCTCAGTGGGCTTTTGACCATCATTTCAAAATTCAGGACAACGTAGTATTTCCCGTTCGTTGAATTTACCTGCCATTTCCGCAAGAATTCATAGTTTCCGGTGTAAGTTCTTAAATCGCTCGAAGTTGCCTTCGTTACCCTGTAAGGCAAACGTAGACGAGGTCGTCTGTACAACGCTTCTTGTTCAGGCCGTGTTTTAACGTTTTCTTGGTTTCAGCGCTGTTTTCTTTGTATTCATGATGCAAACTACAGAATTCGAGGTAGGGGAAGAATAATCACTTCGTATCGTTTAGAATTTGGTTACCGGCTTTGGCGGGAGTTAGTAATATAGTTTCGTACATGGTATGTGTTCTTTTTCTCGTGATTACATGCAGTGTCCTTTGTGTATGGAACAGTTGGAAATCGACGATGTAAACTTCTTTCCTTGTACCTGTGGATACCAGGTAAAGTGGTTAACTTTTTGCTAAAATTCCCCATCGCTCAAGCCCATTTGAGAATTTGTACTTAACAATTTCTACTTAGAAACTTTCGAGTCTCGAATTTCACTAGTAACGTAACAAATATTTACAGCTAGCTATAGCGGTATTTTCTATTCGTTACTATACTTCTGTTTATGGTTGAGCATGTCATTAAAAATGCAATCTCTTTTCACTTATTATTATATTAGTTTAATTTGCGTCATAAATATTGACACTCACCCTGGGAATGATTTCTCCAACTGTGCGAGCCATCAGTAAATTGTTAACCTCAAAGTGCTCCGTGCTAAATTTTATCCTATTACGAGAGGGTGTTTTAATAAATGCAATTTTTTCCATTTTATTAAAGTGTGAGCTAGTTCAGACCACATTTTCCATGATTGGAGTTTTTCCCTAAATGAATTTAAAAACAACATTTCAGAATTCAGTCCCTCTGCTAGCAGGAGGCTTATGTTGGTCACCTTGACCTTGTGGGTCTTTTCATTGTACTGTACTCCTCTAAGGATGGTTAATGCAAGGTCTGTTGAACTATAGTGGCAGATTTGGCAAGATTTCTGCACAGGTCCTTACTTCATTATGTATGCAGCAGATGAATTGTTTAGGGTTATGCACATGTAAACATTTCTTGTTATTGCAGAATGAAAGAGTATGGCTACAGCATACATAATGAAGTAGGGACCTGTGCAGAAATCATTCTGCAGATTTTGCCATATATCAACAAAACATAAGGAAAAGCACCAGTTAAACAATATTTTTCACCACAATAGTTAACAATTATTCACTGAAGTGGAGATGAATAGAAATGGAAGTGGCAAAGTAAATATTCGGCTGCTCGGAGGTGAATAGCACTTTGCTAATCACCTCTGAATAAACTAATCAGAAAGCGCGAAATGCACTACTCACTTTGTGGTTTATTATAATTATATGGTTTATTGTAAGCTTAAGATGCACCTAAGTCACCAAATATCCAATGCAGGCCTGAATTTGTCCCAGTTTCTGTAGCATGAAGCACCAATGGTTATTGTTACTTCCCTCCCACTAGATAGGATGCAGCCAGATTTCCATATCACCCCATACGCCATTATGCATACTGTAGCCATTCTATTTCATTATTATTTGGTTACGTTTCCAAGGAAACACCACAGTGCTAACACCAGGATTTCAACCACAGACCCTCTGGCCCGCCTCGATTAGCTTTGCTGTTATGCGGGTTGTGTATCTCTCTAATTTGAAATGAATTGATGATGATGATGATGAATCTGGTCAAAAGTCTTAAATGTTAACTGCTACACTGCTGTGTTTCCACAGTTCTGAAAATGGTCATCTAAATATAATACTGCTTTGGCAATGCTAGGTAGATCATAGAAAGTTGATGTAAATGCAGGCTTCTTATGAACTGAATAGGCTAGAGTTAGATTTACTGGTTCTAATTTTTCAACCCATGTTTTGTCCCCTAGATCTGTAGATTTTGTTGGCACCGTATTCGGACAGATGAGAATGGCCTTTGTCCAGCTTGTAGAAAGGTGAGTTTGTGAAAAGAAGTTGTCTCTTTAAATTCTATATCAACATGCTGTTTGCCTCCAATTCATATAAAACACTAGGATTATAGTAAGTATCACTTTTCTCGGAATAAGAGATAGAGTTATTGTGTTATGTTAAGGTTCTGGTAGATTGGTAGCACTAAGAAAGCACATATACTGAATACTTCTGAGGCTTCTCATGAAATGTTGTCATATTGGTGCACGTAGAACTTGTATCAGATATGGTGATGATATCTCATAAAGCAACGTTTCCTAGGTGCTGTGTGGTGTTAATGTGCTGTGACTTTATTTTCCTTTGGTTTTAGTACAGTGTTTTAATATTAATGTGTTTATTTTTTGTATTCTTATCCCCACAGCCATACAGTGAAGATCCTGCAGTTTACACTCCTCTTTCACACGAGGAGTAAGTATTTATTTATTTTAGCTCTTTATTGATATTTTCATTTGTTTCTTGTTGTACTTAACAATGTTTTTCCTAAGAATAGTCACAGTTCATGCCTTCATCCAATTATCCACGTTTCATGGCAGTGTTTTGAATATTGAAGAGTAGCTGTTTATTTGTTTGTTGCTATGTTTTGTTTGACAAATAAATAAGCCTCCACTGGGCTTTGTTCTGTTATAAAGAACGCAGGAGGTGACGAGAGCACGAAGGAAGTGTCGGGGGAAACACGAGCCGTAGGTGAGTGTTTCTCCCTACTTCTTGAGTGCTCTCGTTACCTCCCAAGTGCTTTATAACAGAGCAAAGCCCAGTGGAGACTTATTGATTTGTTTTATAATAAAGAAGTAGGGATTTTCCACAAAACCACGCTTTTATTTTCGATCATCTTCCAGTTTTTTTTAGCACATGCGCTGAATGTCGTAAGCACTGTCCTTTGTACTCTGATAAAGTACAGCAATTTGAGCCAATCAGCAAGCTTGTAAGAATACGCCCAACACTCTCATTGGTTCAAAAGACAAAGGCTGTCAAACCATCAAAGTTTGCACTGAAAAATTTTTGAACACAAAATTTCTTCAGCTCAGTCAAGATATTTTTAAACTCTTTCAAGTCTTAAGTTAATTGAAATCCAGTGGAATTCTGGCCTATGAAGACAAAATTTAAACTTTTTCTGTTTCATGAGTGGAAAAAACCTTTAGTGTAATTTAGCAGAATAAAACAAACAAGACAGACTGCTTAGCTTGTGGCTGAAACTTCAGATGGTGTGCCATGTTTTCTGAATGGACAACGCTCAATTTTTGTCAACGAGAGAACTGCTGCTTTCTTTCGTGCTTTTAGCCACTGCTTTAATGATAATGTTGTGGAGAGATACAAACAAACCTCTGCGTTAATAATCCGTACCGTTTGTTGTTTTTACTAAATGCGACGTAAGAGAGCTTAAATTAAGCAACCAAGACGACAGCGCCGAGTACGGTACCAGTGACAAAAATGGATTTGTCTTCCTCTTGTACTGTTGATGGTAGGCAAGTTTCATATCGTTTTCATTTTTCTTTGAAACTGTAGAATTTTCCACTTGGTCCTTTAGTAGTCCATTTCAAATTTTTGCCGTCAACCTTCACATCTTCAGTGGAGAAGACTTGTAAATTGGTCATTTCACGTTCTTGTTTTGCATAGCATGGCAGTAAAACCAAGCATACTGTATTTTGCACGGCAGCTTTATTGTTTCCTTTAAAAACGCCATTGCTTGATGGTTTCCTGGTTGATGTCATCCTGTTTTTCTTAATTTAACTCCCCGTTTTTACAAGTGCTGACTCAGCTATTTAAATCAGCCTCTATATCTATATTTTCTTAGAGCTCCTCATCTTCGCATTCATCTACTGTGAGTGTAAGAGGGGTACTTTGTTCGAGTTCGGTCAGAATATGTAACGAAAAGCTGGTAAACTCTTCTTTAAAAAATTCCGCCACTTTTTTCACTGCGCAAAGCCGGGGAATGACTCGAGCACCGTCCTATATACTCTGATAAAGGATGCTGTTTGGACCAATCATATCTCGCATAGTATCAGGACTGTATTATAATAGTTAAATACAACAAACTTTATAAAAGGCAAGGTTATGTCTAAAGTTTTGAGCCAAGTAATGGGCTACTTGGTAATTGACAGCTTGTTCTTTTGCTTAACCAATTCTCCTCATTGATTTATAAGGAAGTATTTGGGACTAACTAAGGAGAATTACTGCTCAGATCTGGGAGGTTAAAAAGGTCAGATTGGAAAGGCGTGGTAAAGATATTCAGCAACCTTTATGGTGGTTGCTGTTGAAGAGTGGTTCAGTGAATGGAAGGTTGTTTTCTTGTCAAAAATTAAAAATGTAAATTTCTCCCACCAGAATTCAGAGAATTCTAAAAGAAAGGAAACAGAAAGATGTACAAAGGAAACAAAAAGTAACAGAAAACAGAAAACATTTAGCAAATGTCAGGTAACAAACCCTGTGTTTTGCTGTATTAGACAACAAGTGTGCAAAATTTGCAATTTGAAACAGTCTAATGGTAATAATGATCACAAAGCAAACAAAGCAAAGTAGTGGTGTTCAGTAACCCTCTTTAGAGTGGTCACACCGCATGGTTTGATCCACAGATGAAAAAGTTAGGACAATACTGTATAGTAAAACAAACAGTACCACAGTACAGTACTGTTCAGTAGCTTTACAAAGAATGGTCACACTGCATGGCTTGATCCACAGATGAAAAAGTTAGAACCACACTGTATAGTAAAACAAACAGTACCACAGTACAGTACTGTTCAGTAGCTTTCTAAAGAATGGTCACACTGCATTGTTAGATCCATGGACGAAAAAAAATTAGAATCACACTGTACAGTAAAACAATCAGTACCACAGTACAGTACTGTTCAGTAGTGATTCCAAAGAATGGTCACACTGCATGGTTAGATCCACAGATGAAAAGATAGAACCACACTGTATAGTAAAACAAACAGTACCGCAGTACAGTACTGTTCAGTAGCTTTACAAAGAGTGGTCATACAGCTTGGTTTGATCCACAGATGAAAAAGTTAGAACCACACTGTATAGTAAAACAAACAGTACCACAGTACTGTACTGTTCAGTAGTTTTCCTGTACATAATGTCATTGAAATGATACACAGTTGCTTATTTTGTTCCTCCTTTTTATGTTTCAGAGTTGTACAGAAAAACCTGGTATTTGTTGTTGGATTAACTCAAAGATTAGCTGATCCAGAGGTAGATTCTCATTTTAGCCCTTTTGGATAGGTGGAAATTCTTTTTAATAATTTGTAATTCAATCTAACAATTCTTTGTAGACATTCTAGATTATTGAGAGAGCTTCATTAATCTGGAGCAACACTTTATTTTCTACAGATGGTGCCTCTTTACTGTACACTGTACCAAGTCTTCAAACAATTTGAACTACCCATTGCTTTGTATTTGAATTTGTTTTTTTTTTTTTGTCATTATATAATTTGTGTAAGCTTAAGTCAAGTTGTTTTGCGGGGTTGGGTGTAGGCATATTAGTGTATTTGTAATTGTATTTGTTTTGTTATGGCTTGTGTAAATCTGTGTATTTTGTCAATATATTTATAGGCCTATCTTATAGTAATTGTATTTGTAATCTTTGTACTCCCAAGCATTAATAATAATAATAAAAAATGTTTTAAAAAAAGTCTTCAAACAATTTGAATTACCCATTGCTTTATATTTAAATTTGTTTGGCTTTTTTTTCCATTTGCAGCTCTTGAAGAGACCAGAGTATTTTAGCAAGTTTGGAAAAATTCACAAGATAGTTGTCAACAATAGCACTAACTATGCTGGTCCCCAGGTAGGTACAGCATGTGTCACCATTTCTGTTGTAATTCTTTCAGAGCACCCTTCACCCCTACAGTATTGCTCAGAGTTAGGTAAACATAAACACATGTTTAACATTCACCCTGATATGAGTTAAGTAAAGTGCGTATGTTTGCGTTAAGTATTCATGTTAAAGATTCACTTCAAAGGAAGGATCATTATTATTAATGAGCAAAATCCATTGTTTTCTTGAAATTCTCACATGATTTATGGCTTTTTAGTATTCACAATAGCTTATTCAGCTTGAAAAAGGTCATCTTAACTTATGAAAGCAAGTGGTTGTCTCCAGCAACACTGATTTGTTACTATTGCACTGAGCAATTTTTGGTAATTCTCAAAACTAAAATAACTTGAAGAATTGAGGGTTGGCATGTGTTGTAGTTTATTTCAGCCTTCTGGGTTCCACTTTCTGTATTATTTCTCTCAAACAAGTCATTGTAAGTTAC
This sequence comes from Ricordea florida, assembly GCA_949710005.1. Lineage (NCBI taxonomy): Eukaryota > Metazoa > Cnidaria > Anthozoa > Corallimorpharia > Ricordeidae > Ricordea > Ricordea florida. The sequence goes on from OX453283.1 coordinate 27,717,937, forward strand.
ACATAAAATTTTTCACAGGAACCACAATTTGCTTTCACTGACAGTATTTTGCAGCATGGTGTTAAAGACTTTCCTGCCTCCCTAGGACTGTGTTTTGTCTTTTAGATAAAGCGTTATTATTCTAGCCGTTTTGTTTGTACAGAACCAATCAGATGAGTTTTCCTGATCACGTGAATTGTAACTCGATCATTGTATATACATTAATTGATATTCTGATCGAAGAGTTTTTAGTAGAATCAAAGAAAATAAACGATTAAAACGACTGCGATTAGCAAGTTTCTTAAATGGCGCCCAACGTGGGGCTGCGAGCTCCTTGACGAGTATAAACAACGATCATGACGACTGAGGAAAAGAAAGAAAGGTTAGCACGATTACGAGCGATACGTGGAGCACAACGTTCCGTTGTTATGAAAAACGTTAGTAAGGTAAAGGACATCATTGAAGATGAAGCATTTACGTTTAGCGATCAAGTTCAGGAATTGGAAGTCACAAGTCGATTGCTGGAAGCAAAACTGAAGACTCTAGAAGACATCGATAAAGAAGTTCTTTCTCTCTGCAGCGTGGAGGAAATTCCACAGGAAATCGAGGAATCCGAGAAGTATGTGGAAAAGATTATCAAATGCCAGAAGAAAATAAGCGATGTTTCTCAGAGGACCGTTGGGGAGACGCCAGAAACGATTCACCCACTTGCAGAACTAATTCAAGCGCTACCCGGAGGCATGCCACCACCACAGCATGCTACGAATCAAGTCAAGGCGAAATTACCGAAACTAATTCTACCTAAATTTCGTGGTGACGTAACGACTTGGACAGGGTTTTGGGAATCATACAAGTCCGCAGTACACGATAACGAAAGCATTTCGAAAATCGACAAGTTTAACTACTTAAGATCGCTTTTGGAAGGTGCCGCAAGCCGAGCCATTCAAGGCCTTACTCTATCGACCTCCAATTACGATTCTGCGGTGGAAATTCTCGAACAACGATTTGGAAGACCGCAGCAGATAATTGCAGCGCACATGGACGAGATTCTCAAACTCCAACCTTGCACCAGTGATCGTCCATCGTCTCTTCGGTTTCTCTACGACAAGTTGAGCGTACATGTGCGAGGATTATCTTCACTTGGAGTTTCGTCACATGAGTATGGGAGTTTGTTAATACCGATTATCATGTCCAAGCTGCCAAACGAAATACGGCTTGAAATTGCGCGAAATTCGACTTCTGACGTATGGCGGATCGATGAATTGTTGGAAACGATCAAAGGGGAAATCGAAGCGAGAGAAGCGAGCGAAGCAATCAAAGCTCAAGAAGTGCCAGGACGGAAACACAACCCTAGTTCGGGAAAATTGAACCCAACTGCGAGTACACTGGTTTCAACGGAAGACAAAATGTTTCAAATTCGATGCGTTTATTGCAATGGGGAGCATTATTCAGCCTCTTGCACGAAGGTTCGACAATCGAAAGATCGAAGAGAAATCCTTTGGATGAATAATCGCTGTTTTATTTGTCTCAAAACCGGCCATGGAGCGAACAGCTGTTTTAAAACAAAGAAATGCCGACACTGCGATGGAAAACATCATCAATCGATTTGCGCAAGAATTGACACGCCAGCGGAAGATCAAAGAAACCTGAATCGAAACGACAACTTAAGACAAACGCACAACGAAAGCACCACAGTAACTACGACAACTGCGAATTCTATGACCAAGGGAACTGTGCTGCTTCAAACTGCAAGTTGCACGGTGGTCAACGGATCCAATTCAATTCCTGTACGCGTGCTCTTCGACAACGGAAGTCAGCGTTCGTATGTTTCATCGAGCGTAACTTCACGCCTTAAATTGAAGCCTGTCAGTTCCGAAAATCTGCACATCAACACCTTCGGGGTCACAAATTACCGGAAACAGAAATGCAATGTTGTAAAGCTGTGTTTACAAACACGAAGTCACGAGGAATTGGAACTTTATGCACTGAATTACCCGGTAATCTGTTCTCCTTTGCCAAGCAAAATCAGTGTAGTTGACTATGTCCATTTAGAAGGTCTTGATTTTGCAGACAACTTTGACAGCAGCGAATCTATCGATGTCTTGATTGGCTCTGATTACTACTGGGACTTTGTGACTGGAGATTTCATCAAAGGCGATCATGGGCCAACCGCAGTTTACAGCAAATTTGGATGGTTGTTGTCTGGACCAACCTACGGTCAATCATCTAGCAGTGTTGTTTCTTCCAACTTGATTATTTTTGGAGAAAGGAACTCGATGTTGGAAGGGCAAGATGATGAATTGACTGAGAGTTTGAAGAAGTTCTGGGAATCTGAGAGTGTTGGAATCGAGGAACAGCAAATATCTGCCGACAAGCGAATGCCAGAAATCTACCACAACGGCCGCAATTACGAGATTGGATTTCCATGGAAAGAAGATTTTCAACCTTCCAAGAATGGCTATCAGTTGAGTGAAAACCGATTGCGATCACTGCATTTCAAGTTGAAAAGGGATCCAGATTTATTGAGGGACTATGACAAGATTATTCGAGACCAAGAGCAGGCCGGAATCGTCGAAAGGGTTCCTGAAGAAGAAACAAGCATTAACAAGAGCTGGGTTCATTATTCGCCACACCATGCGGTGATCAGAAAGGATCGCGAAACAACCAAAGTACGCATAGTATACGACGGGTCAGCGAAATCGTCCAAGGAAGAACTGTCACTAAACGATTGTTTAGAGACCGGCGATAATTACATTCCGCATATATTTGACATGCTATCAAGATTTCGAAGTAATCTGATTGGTCTTACTGCAGACATCGAAAAGGCCTTTCTGATGGTGAGCATCAAAGAAGAAGACCGAAACATGCTACGATTCCTGTGGTTCGATAACCCAGAGCAAGACAGACCTAAAATCACGCCATTTCGATTCAACCGTCTTTTGTTTGGATTGCGGCCATCGCCTTCGATACTTGGAGCAACAATTGTTCATCATTTGCGCTTGTACAAAGAAAGTGAACCAGAAATGGCAGCGCTACTCAAGAAATCATTTTACGTTGACGATCTGCTTTCTGGAGCTGGAAACGAAGAGAAGACTCTGGAGATTTATCGCAAATCGAAGAGAATCATGGCAGACGGAGGATTCAACCTACGAAAATGGAACTGTAATTCGCTCAAAGTGATGTCTGAGATTTCAAATTCTGAAAGGCCTCAAGAAGATTTAGTTACGCAAAGCAACTTAACGTCGGATGACACAATTGAAGATGATCAATCTTACGCTAAAACAACTACTGGATTGGATAGTCCTTCAACAACTGAGAACACTGTCGTTAAAGTGTTAGGACTAAACTGGAATACTCTCAGCGACGAACTTTTCTTCCATTTTTCCAGTTTATATGAATACGCCAAATCGCTCCCGCTTAACAAGAGGTCAGTTCTAAAGGTTTCATCAAAGATTTTCGATCTGATGGGGTTCTTATCGCCATTTACAATTTGCTTGAAGATTCTATTTCAAGAACTTTGTTTGACCAAGACCAACTGGGATGAGGAACTACAAGGATCCTTACTTCGAAGGTGGAAATCCGTCTTAGAAGAAATAAGATGTTTTGAGACCGTACGAATCCCTCGATGCTACTTCAGCACCACTCCTGTTGAAGTTCAAGTTCATGCCTTCAGTGACGCTTCCGATCGCGCCTACTCCGCAGTGGTTTACTTACGATCTCGTTACGATGACGGTAGAGTCGAGGTGAAGTTAGCCACGTCCAAGGCAAAGGTAGCACCGACCACCAAACAATCAACGCCTCGTTTAGAGCTTCTAGGTGCTTTATCCCTCGCCCGATTGGTGAACAAGTTCAATTCAGCCATTGAAGGAAATAACAGAATCGTTTACTGGTGCGACTCCGAGACGACACTCTGTTGGATTAAGAATCGGAGAGTTTGGAAGCAGTATGTACAAAACCGAGTCGAAGAAATTCGCAGCTTAACTACAAAGAATTCCTGGCGACATTGTCCTGGTCCTCTAAATCCTGCTGATTTGCCCTCTCGTGGTTCGACGTCCACAACCCTCGTAACTTGTGAAACGTGGTGGAAAGGACCGAAATTTCTGTATCTTTCTGAATCCGAATGGCCCGAGGATCGAACGTCTCAGTCCGAAGATGAAGTTGCGCTTCAGGAAGTTGTTAAGACGCCGCCAACTACTGTTCACTCACTTGTGAATACATCAGCCAGCATGCCAGAGAACAAGATTGACCACATATTCGATATCAATCAATTTCACGATCTAACAAAATTACTTCGTGTAACTGCTCTCGTTATTAAGGCTGTCAAGTGTTTCAAGAATAAAGTTACTCATGTGAAGGGTACCGAGAGAGAGCTAATGAGATTAAGTGCAACAGATGTAAAGGAAGCTGAACGCCTGTGGATCACATCAGTTCAAAGGTTGTCCTTCTCCAAGGAGATTGCATTTCTTCTGAGTAAAGACTGCAGCTCTACCCCTACAACGTACGTTACACAGTTTGGACTGTTCTTAGACGAAGGAGTTATCAAGTGTAAGGGGAGACTCAACAATGCACTGTTACCAGTGCAGACGAGGAACCCCATTCTACTTCCAGCGAAACACGAATTCACCCGTTTATTGATCAGGCAGACGCACGAGTCTGTTAAACACAGTGGTATAAGGGACACTTTAACGACACTACGAGAACGCTACTGGGTACTGCGTGGACGGGAAGCGTTGAAAAGGTTTATTCGAAGTTGTGTTATTTGTCGTAAACACGAAGGAACAGCATACAGCCCTTTACCTCCCGACGACCTGCCGAGTAACAGAGTCTCAGATGATCCACCGTTTACGCATATAGGTCTCGACTTCGCCGGACCGTTGTACGTCGACACTAAGAATTCAGAACAAGAAAGTAAAGAATCACAGAAAGTCTATGTGTGTCTCTTCACTTGCGCCTCCACTAGAGCTGTACACTTGGAACTCACACGAGGACTTAGTGTTCAACCATTCTTACTTGCTTTACGAAGGTTCACTAGTCGAAGGGGACTGCCTGCTACCATCACTTCAGACAACGCCAAGACGTTCCGATCATCCTCTCAAGAAGTACGAAGGATAACCCGAGCAGAAGAAGTTTGGCGATACCTTGCGAACAAGCAAGTTACCTGGAATTTTATTGTTGAGAAAGCCCCGTGGTGGGGAGGATTCTGGGAACGTCTTGTGAGAAGTATCAAGAAACCCTTAAAGAAGATCCTAGGAAGGTCGATTCTCAGCTTTGACGAATTGCGTACTGTTTTAGTGGAGATCGAAGGCGTTATCAATTCCAGACCCCTTACGTACGTGTATGATGACGAAGAATCCATCTCTTACCCTTTAACACCTTCCCAATTGATCTATGGTCGACGAATAACTTCAACTCCGAATGCTGCTCACTATGAAGTTATCAGCACAAATCACTCACTCACAAAGAAATCTCGTCATCATAGACAGGTTCTTCAACACCTCACCAATCATTGGCGTCGAGAGTACTTAAACGAGTTGAAAGAGCGATCTCAATTTGCTAACAAGGGGAGCAACAGACGGCGTATTGCCATTGGAGACCTTGTGTTGCTGAAAAACGATTCAACGAGTAGAGCTTTCTGGAAACTAGGGAAAGTAGAAGAGCTTATTCCCGGAAGGGACGGCAACGTTCGAGCTGCTATAGTGAAAGTTATCAGTAATTCAGGTCGTCCATCTCATCTAAGAAGAGTCTTACAGCATTTAGTGCCTATCGAAGTCAAAGTTCAGCCGGAATCTACGGTAGCTAATGAAGTCCGACCCGCGGATCAAAATACAAGGCCGAGACGCGCAGCAGCAGCCGCTGGCGAAGCTTTACGACGACATGCAACTTAATATTGTGTAAATAAGTTATTCGCTTTCACGAAATAACTTAGGGGAGTGTTAAAGACTTTCCTGCCTCCCTAGGACTGTGTTTTGTCTTTTAGATAAAGCGTTATTATTCTAGCCGTTTTGTTTGTACAGAACCAATCAGATGAGTTTTCCTGATCACGTGAATTGTAACTCGATCATTGTATATACATTAATTGATATTCTGATCGAAGAGTTTTGAGTAGAATCGAAGAAAATAAACGATTAAAACGACTGCGATTAGCAAGTTTCTTAAACATGGTTCATATCTTGTTTATTTTCAATTGAAAACAGAATATTGCTCTTCCTTATAATGATTTAGAAACCTTATTGCTCATCAAGTCGATGAAGCATAAACATGGTGAAACTTGTGTCATTTTACTGTTCTTGAAGGATATTTGATTTCGCAATGAGGATTCCTCTTACAAATGCAACTTGATCGAGCAAGTAACTGTTCATTAGTTAGAGTTGAAAACTTCATCAGTCCATTGTGGTAATCATCGGTTGTTTGCTAGTAACCAAGTCAGATTAAATTTTGGCAAAGTAATGTTTCATCTCATTTATCTGCTTTTACCATTGATAAGAATCCAGCTGCCAATCGAAACAGCAAAGAAAAGAACTATCTTGGACTCTGATACGCAAAATTTTGCTTTCTTAATAGTGATTGATCAAAAGTGTTCAATGAAGCACTTCTAAATAGAACTATTGTACCATGAAACTTCATGGTGTTTTCTATGCTCCGGTTGCTGAGAACCACTGTCTTTCATAATACCAAGAATTGTGCAGGAAGTTTGCTTTTTGCCTGCAAAAGAACATCTGGTTGAAACAGTTGAAAAGGTTACTGATCTTAGCATAAACAATCATTGATTTGAATATCATGTTATGGGGATAAGTTAGATAGAAAAGTAGAGTTTTACATGTATAAATACCATGTGCGAACTCAGCATGTACCTACTGTAGCAACAGTTGAAATGGTTACCGATTGTAGCGTAAACAAACATCAATATTCGTGCTCTCCTGTGTCTCTTTGGGAGCTTCCAGATATTTTTTTTCACTCTGACAAAGGGCTAACACTTAAAACATCAGCACCCCAGCCCCTCTTTTACCTTACAGTAGTACAAATTACTTTATTAACTTGTTTGCTTATCCCAGTTTCTTGGTTTTGTTATAGGCCTGCTTTTATCTGTAATAATCACCATAAAACAAAAGAGGATTATGTATCGCATAATAATAGCAAAAACGTATTAAAAAAGCGAGTTAAAAATGTGTGTGGTGGATTGCGTGCACGTGTTAAAGCTTGTTGTTAAACGCACTTTTAACGCTTGTTCAAGGTGCGCTTAAAGCGCCACTGTACGTCATGGCGACGCCTGTCCCTATTTCCATTCCCCTTGTGATGTTTGTCTACCTTATCCTTTTCTTAGGGTCCTAGTGCAAGTGCTTATATCACATATGCAAGGGAGGAGGTGGGTTGCTTAGTAGTCATTTTTCTGTTTTAGTTAGAGTCCTTCACAATTTTCATAGGAGCATGACCCTTAGGGAATAATTATACCGTATTTATTCACTTATAAGGCGCACTCAGTTATAAGACGCACCCTAAAATTTCAAAGACGATTTTGACAAGGAAGCAAAATGAAAATTTCACCTAAATACCCTGTTATCAGACACACCCAGAATTACGGGAAATTTTGTTGACCACGTTCGTTTTCATTACAAAATTTGCTTCCATAAGTTACTAATTACGATGCTTTCATTCTCAAAACATTAGCGAAAAAATCACACATTACAAACAATAGCAAAAAAGTCACACATGGACAATAGCAAAAAAGTTGCACTTTTTAATGTATTTCACTCAAGTCTTCCTTCTCAGGAAACAGTGTTTTTAGTTGTGAATACTAATTGATCCATTTTTACATTTATAAACCATACTCATCTGACAGATCTTTCATTCATTGCAAAACTCATCTTACTCTTCGAAAATTCATTCAGCATACCGTAAATCAGTAATCATGCCAAACACTAGTCGTCATTCCTATGATCTAAACTTCAAGTTGAAGATCATAGCAGAGGCGGAAGCCGTAAACAACAATTGTGGAATTGCTCGCGAATACGGCATATCGGAATCAAGGGTCCGTAAATGGAGAAACCAACAGCGAAGAACGAAGAAGGTTTGTTCTTTCACCTTTCAGAGCATTTAATAGCGGCTGTGACAATTGTTTTGAACGTTTTGTAGTCAAAATTGCCTAGTTTCGTGGGAGCGAGGTTAGGAATTTGTTTGATTGTTTTTGACGTCAATCATTTCAAGCACGTGCTTTGGAGCACGTTCGCTTTTCGTTGAAATCACCCGGCTTTGTTTACGTTTATTTTTAGAACCAACAAATCAGATAAAGTCAATGATCAACGTTTGCCTTTTGTTTATTCATTTGCTGTAATTTATGTACATACTCATTTCAGTAAAGCTTTAATTTTGGGAAATTTGGAAAAGTTATATTTTGTTGCTTGAAAAGACTCAGTTATAAGATGTACCCCGAGTTTTGAGCAGATTTTAATTGAACTAGTATATTTTCTTGTAAAAAGATGGTGTGTCTTATAAGTGAATAAATACGGTAATAGCTTTTCAGAATTTTAGTTTAGCAGATGGTAATTTTTTATTGGTATGATTCTGTGCTGTTCCTCAGAAGTAATCTATACCATTGATGGAGTTCTAATCCTGTCTGCTTTTTTTCCTTTTTTACAGGATGCAATAAAAGCAATAATAGCTGTGTGTAATACACATTTGGATGGGAGAACATTGAAGTAAGAGTGATAACTTGACGTCATTCAAATCTTACATGTAGAAGTATACAAGATGTATGTCCTATAGAGTCAGTTTAAGGGTCTTGCTTTGATGAGTCTCGTAGGTTAAACTGTCATTGGGAACTTTAGATTTCCTTTGTCTGAGCTTGCCTGTGTCATAATGGAAAATGCATGTACGTCTTCCATTGAATTTTTTTCTTTTTTCATTATAGGGCATCTCTAGGAACAACAAAATACTGTAGTTATTTTCTCAGAAATATTCCTTGTCCTAAACCGGTAAGCATCAGGGATGATTGATTGATCTGACACCATTATTCTCTGAAGGAACGTATAAGGAACTGTGTGTTTCTCACTAAGGAGAACTTATACTGTACACGACTTGCTGTACAGCTTTGAACTGACATGTTTACTCTTGTGTAGGATTGTATGTATCTTCATGAGTTGGGAGACGGTGCAGGGAGCTTTACAAAAGAAGATATGCAATCTGGGTTGGTGTCTTCTCTTTCAGTCAATACAATACAGTATTTGTCTTTATAGTATTGACATACCAAGCTTTTATTCAGTATATTATTACTTAGCTGTCAGATTTTCTTTCTGCATTGTGAAGATGCTTCAGTGTTCTGTATTCCTGTCGATGATTCTAATAATATTTAAAATGGTCTTTCTCATTGATTTTGCAGAAAGCATCAAGAATATGAACAACAGTTAATTACATTCTATTCTAGAAAAATGTGAGTATTGCAGGGCTTGAAATTAAAAACAAAATAAGTCGTGAATTTGCGACTAGTTCCAAAAATTTAGTCACAAAATAGAAAATGTTGAAACAAGGTTAATATAATAATTATGCAAGTTTAATGAGTTACCAATTAATATTATTAATAGAATTGTCATTTTAAGTTTACACTGTGATTTTATTACTACAACAGCTTCAATATAAATGTTATTGAAGCAAGGAGGGTGAAATAGAATTGTTTTTTAGCCGAACAAATAAATGTAACCGTCCACTGACACAGGACGAAAGAAGCATAATTGCTCCAGACATGCTCATTCATTAGCTAAATCATGTACAAGCAAAACTGCATTACTCTAAATGGCCAAGTTAAAATACATTGAAGGCATGCATTATGTTAATGTTTACCAGTCATTCAAATATATGTTATTAAGTACTTACTTTTTCTCCACGATCTGCGAACGTTACGAATCTCAACCAATCTTTAAGTCTTGTTCCTCTAATATTTACGCACTACAAAACTAATTTCCATAACATTGTATGATAATATTGGGGAAAATTTATCTTCCCATGAAAGACCGAATAGTTTTGCAATATTCACGACGCAGCGTTTCCCATTGTCAATCACCATGTTCTACGAAAACCTGCTGCCATGTTTGTTTTAGTTGAAAGTCTGGGTCGATAAATATTCAAATTTTTAGTTACAAATAAGACTTAAGACTCTTAAATATGACATTCATTTATTAACTGCAAAGTTAAATAGTTGCTTATTGCTAATATGAGGCTGACCGACTAGCCACAAACTGGTTGCTAATTTGCAACCGATCGAGAAATTTTAGTCGCAAACATGAAAAGTTTAGTCGCACATGCGCCTGTATTGGTCGCAATTTCAAGCCCTGTATTGATAAAGTATACTTTTTTAACCAAATTTTGAATTAAAAATTGCAGTGTTGTAGGAGGCATCTTTTTATGTGAAGTGGTTTTCATTTCTGTCTAAAATACTTATGGTTTTTCTTTGTAAAATCAAATTCTGAGGTGTCTGTTTTGTAATAAATTTTTATTGTGCTTTCTTAGGGAATTCAATGTGGATAAGGTATAGTAGCATTGTTTTAGTACTGTCATTTGTTTACTTGGGCAAGAGTTAAAATTTCATCCTCTGTGATAAGAGTAGTGTTGTCTGTAAAGTTGCCCTCGTGGCAATGTCAGTACATTTTTAAGCAAACAGCTAAAGTATTCTGTTTCTGCGTAATACCTAATTTGCCAGCTGTCATAAATTTTATTGAAGTTAAGGACACTTATTATTAAACATTTAATTCTTAAGTTGCTTATAAAATATGTCACAAAAGTGTTTAGGTGCCATTAAATTCTTAACCTTGTACATTAATATCAGTATATCTTGTTTAGTCAATAGACGCCTACAAGATATACTGATATTAATGTACAAGGTTAAGAATTTAATGGCACCTAAACACTTTTGTGACATATTTTATAAGCAACTTAAGAATTATGATTTGCGTAATAGCGATTTCCCTACACCTAGATTTAACACTATAAACTATGGTAAACATAGCATAAGATATTTAGGTCCCTATCTCTGGGGAAAAATGGACAAAGACCTCCGCAACAAAACAAGCCTTCATGAATTTAAAAAAGCAGTTTGGGCCATTAATCTAACAGATGTGTTGGACGGAAGATGCAGCTGCCATTCTTGCTCAACATAATAATACAACTAATTTAAGTAATCTGAACTTATTCTTAACTAGGGTAATTAAATTTATAAAATATATTTAAATTCTTAACTCCTATTTATATATCTATTTAACATAATATTAGTATTTTATATTTTATATTTGCATTTATTTATGTTAGTGTCCCCAATTAGCTATCTTTAGCTAAATACCCTGACACTTAAATAAAGTATATGTATGTATGTATTTAAAGAGAGCAGCAAAACAAAGTAAGCCACATTTCTGGCTCTATAGTCAGACTTGATTTAGATGAACTTGTTAAAATGTAACGTAGTATGGTCTCATATTTGTGTTTAGTTGGTATTCAATACTTCTTACCAAACAATTATACGATGGGGTTGAGCATGATAGCAAGATTTATCAATGCCATTCCAGGGAACAAGAGAGGACTGGCCTGCTGGTGGAACAAATGAATCTGCCGTAGCAACATGTTTACCTACTGGAGCAGCATGGTAAGGCAGGGCGAGGGGAAGGCAAGCTCAGCCATTAATTTGTCTGTTGTTCCATAATAGTTATAGCAATCGTGTAGTGTTTGGTCAGAGACCGTAAACAATTGAACGCCGGTATCTTGAACTCTCAAGGGAAACGAAAAATAGTTTCATATAGCAGGGGTTTGAGATAACTAATGTTAAATGACTGAAAAAAATTCCAAGGGAAAGGAGTTTGAGTTTGAGATAGTGGAGAGATCAAGATAACCAAGTTTGAGATAGTGAGGTTTGACTGTATTTTCCTTCCTTGTGGATACTCTGTGGCAAGGATATCAATATAAGTCAACTATCAGTGGTATATAGTTGCCTATATTCCCCTTTAATCTTCCTGTTACTAAACCTGCTGAACCAAAGCCTGACAATCCTAAATCGAATGCAGCTTCCCCCTACTGTACATTACTTGCAGCAGTCATCTTATCCAATCTTTACAACTGTTTAGCCCTTTCACTCCATTTGACCAGTAAAATCATCTGGCATTAGACAGAGTAAAATCTATATAGTTACTTTAGGGAGTGAAAGGGTAAAGGGAGATAGTTTTTTTAACCCTTTCACTCCCAAAAGGGTCTCCACTTGACGAGTAAAATCGTTTGGCATTAGACAGAGTAACATCTATAAAGTTACTCTTGAGAGTGAAAGGGTTAAGTCTTTCAACTTTGGAGTGTTACATAATTGAGTGCTCTTTAACAATTTGTGAAGGGCTGGGAAAGGAGAAGACAGTGAAGAGGGCACAAAATTACCACAAAATCACACACAGAACAAAGAAAGTGTAACTCCTGTTTGTAACGAGGACTGGGAGCAAAATTTAGACACACCTAAACGCAGGTTTTCCACAAGAGCAGCACATGAACATTCAGCACAATTACCAAGAAATAACACAGGTAAGTATTGGATATCATTTGATGTGTTTTTGATGGAAGAGTCAAGAGTTACATGAACACTTGTCATGGATAATTGTAATAGCTGAGGTATCTAGCGGAGTTTAAATACACTGTAAAAAGTTTGAATCTAGTATATCTCAGTAGTTGCTAGTCAAGTTCGATCATCTGGATGTTTACGGTGGTAGTGCAGAAATCAACTGTTATCCATGGATGTTCATTGATGTTTCCACAGTTTGTGGCAAAGTTGCCATCAGAGGTTATTAACTTGACTTTGACGATAACCACCACTCAGCATGGTCCGAAATTGCGACTAGCTGGTTGCCATCTGAAAACGCACCTCTTTAGGGAAGCTTTTTATCAATTATCAATTTTAAATTTTTTATCACGATAATTACTAGTATCTTAACATATTATGTTGTATATTTTAATTTTATCGCACTATATTTTAAATAATTAGTAGTTAGATACCCTGTATTAAATTATTATAGATAGAAATCATGTAATGCGCGCTTGATCATTTCATGGAAAGCACGCAATATAAGAATGAAATTATAATTATTATTATTATTAATGCAAGTGAAAATTTAAGAATTTCAAGGCAAGTCATCAGCAACTGACTAACACGTGCCTTGTCAATGTTAATTTGTTTTTTAATCAAAAACGTTCACATGTGGTTTCTAGCATGAATGACATCTGTAGAGTGGTGCAAAAAAATTTTTTGGATGGTGCCTGGTCCTGGGAACGTGGCCACTTGATCTGCACTGGTAACTGTGTTTAAAGAAAGTGTTGCTGTGTCAATTCTTTGAGCTAACAGAGCTATCTCTTTATTGGAAACGCCTTTTGAACTAAAATGTAAACAATGTGATAAAATTTAGAGCCTTTATACTCAGGTGTCTGCCTCTTGAGATCATTCTTGCACTGGATTATGTTTTAAACAAAGAAATGTCTTTGAAAGCTTCATTGTTCGCTGTAAGGCAAAATTGTAGGGACACTTTTTGGTGACCAGATTTTTTAATCTTGCAACTGAAAAAAATATCCATTTTCCACTTGACTTGGTGCCCCTACCCCAGTAAAGTTAATTTCGGACCGTGCTCAGATTGTTGGAACATTGGTCAACATCAACAGCAGTTCTTTTCAGGACTTACAGTATGTTAAACCTGGATAACTGAACTTAACGAGCAACTATAACTACACTGCCCAAGAGAATTGTTTTTTGTGTAAGTGTATCACACTTCCTTGTAATTTTGCATCACCCATTTCACTGCCACTTACTACTTTTATATTTGACAATATCAAAGTAGTAATTCTCCCTCTGGGTGTGCAAGGGTAAAAGAGGTTTCCCAGCTGAGGTAAAAATTCTTTGTCATTTCATTAACAGGTTGGGAAAAAACGGAGAATCCGTCTCGTGGATTGGAGTAAGTAGCAACAAAACGTTTTTTAACAATTGACAGTTATCTAATGTTTGCTTTATTGAAATGATTTCTTGCCAGTATTAATATCTGGATATTTTTGTTTGCAGAAGTAACACTAGTCTTTTTCCAAGTGATCACTATAGTGGCTTGGGTCTCTCCAATCTTCATCTCAAAGTGTATGGAGAGGATGATTTAGGTGAACATTTTTTGACAGTATTAAATTCATTTTAAAAGAAGCTTGTAAAGATCTGAGAGCAAATAGAAATACTGAGACAAAAAGTAGATACTTCACTGTACGGCCCGCTAAATTCAAAAGTTTTTTTTGAGATGTAATAAAATTAATATCTTACAAACCTTGTCTTCTTGGTCTGTACTGTAAGTTATGGATCCTCGTTTTTTTCCCCTTGCATTTACAGGGCTCGACTTTCAGAAAAAAATCTTGGGGCCACCTGGCCTCCAAGTTTTCATTTTTGGTTGCCAGGACAAGTATTCTAGTCGCCAAAATTATCTTCAAGAAAAAATAGAATATAATACACTAAAGGTCGTTTAATAAACCTCAACAAACGATTTCATCGGCTTCATACGCGAACACGAAAGTATCAGAGTATTGAACTCAGTAAGAAATTTTAAAACTAAATCAAAAAATCTTGGGGCCAGCCTGGCGACCAGGCGTGAAAACTTAGTCGCCAGTGAATAAAATCTAGTCGCATTGGCGACCCCACAGGTCGCATTGGCGACCCCACAGATCGCAACGTCAAGCCCTGATTTATGGCCCGCATGCTTTGCCCTTGGGCCATAAATCTGAGTGGAAAAACGTGATCCATAACTTACAGTACGGACCTCAAACTCAGTTAGTAAGAGTTATGTATTACACTTTAACAAAGGTTTTGTACTGATTTGGTCTTTGCAATTTTTACAGGGTTTGATCCTTGGAATGAGTGTAGTAAAGGTCTTGCAGATCTCCTCCAAGAGGAAGAAAAGACAACAAAACCAGGCACAGCTGCCACAAATACACAGAGTTATCTGTCATCATTTCAAAGAGATGTAAGTAATTTACTGACATGCTTGATTGCTTGCAGGGATGCAACTCAAAACAATGGAAAAAATTAATGTTGAGGAGAAGCCAGGGAGGGAGCAGGGTTGGCGCAGTGGGGAGAGCACTCGTCTTCCACCAATGTGGCCCGGGTTCGATTCCTGCCCCGGCGTCATGTGGGCTGAGTTTGTTGGTTCTCTACTCTGCTCCAAGAGGTTTTTCTCTGGGTACTCCGGTTTTCCCCTTTTCACAAAAATCAACATTTAATTTGATTGATTTAATTTAATTTAATATGATTTGATACGATTTAATGTGTGTTTTACAGTGTCCCAAATTAGTATGTCAGTGCTAGATACAGTTGACACTCAAATAAAGGTTAAAAAGAGAGGTCTTTTGGGATATTCCTACCTAATGCTCAACGATCTTAAAAGGGTTTCTTGATATTTCCCTGACATTTTGAAGACCATTTCTTGGTATTTGCCATAACATTTCTTGACAATTTTCAGGCAATTTCCTGACAGTGGTTTTAATTCCCAGACAGTTCTTTGACCATTGTTTTTGAAGGGTGTTATCAAAACTGAAGTTTTGTTTCTTGTCAGCTTAAGCCTGTGACTGTTTAACTGAAATTTTTATGTTCATATTTTGGCTGATCATCCATGCATCTGTATTTGTATTTTTTCTTCCTTTCAGGGCAGTGATATCAGAAACTGGCAAGATGGGCTCAGAGCCCTTCTACCAAATATTAATATTAGCTTCACAGGTATGCATTATTTTGATTACAGTGTTACACTGAGTACACATGTACATGTACTAGACAGTGTGTAAATGTCTCTGTAAAGCTACTGAAAAGTACTGTACTGTTTGTTTATACAGGGTGGTTCTAACAATTAAAATTTTCTTCTGTGGATCAAACCATGCGGTGTGACCATTCTTTGGAAAGCTACTGAACAGTACTGTACTGTGGTACTATATTTTTACTATACAGTGTGCTTCTAACTTTTTCACCCCTGGATCACACCATACAGTGTGACCATTCTTTTAAAGCTACTAAACAGTACTGTACTGTGGTACATGTATACTGTGCTGATGCAATGTTATGTTATATTCAGATTCTTTAGCATCAAGACAGCAGGGAACTTGGCCATCCACAACATCATATGTAGCAGACCCTAGGTCATCTAACTGGTCTGCGTCTGTTCCACAACCGCAAACTTCATGGCAAGGTTTGTCAGTAACTGTAAGAAAGCCAGAGCCTCTAGGAAGGTCTTGAGTATTGGACTTTTGGCAATGTCATGATAACTGGTTCATATTTTTTCCCTGTTTTGGAAAACAGACCATACATCTTGTCAAAGTATTAATGCCCTATTTGTTATCTGTTCACAGTTCGTCCTCCTCCAGGTTTTGAACCGAAATCTCCAACCAACCATATGCCAATGGCTGATGACCCCAGCATACTGTGGTCAAAAACAGTTGACTCTGGTAAGTAATAAGGATGTGGAGATAAACCTGGTACTGTGAGTACATCCTTGCAGTTACCCCGGAGGGTGGGGGGGTACTTGGGTTAATGTTTAATGGGTATGTGCCGCTGGCCTCTCAGAGCCCCCATCACCATAATATTATGTCAGTTTAAAAGTAATTTTTTTAAATCTATTAGTCTATAATTGACTTTTGTATTTTTAATATATTTTTTAATTTGTGTATATATATATATATAGAGGATATTACACGGTGGCGCGAAGATGTGAATTTTAATTTCGAGTGGCGCGAGTGAGTAAAATATTGTTTTTGCCACGAGAAAATAAAATTCATATCTTCAAGCCGCCGTGTAATGTTCTTTTTATTACATAGACAAAAAGAATTTCGGAGGGAAATTACCGAAACTACGTCGTCGATAAACTCACGTGTGAGATTATGGAAAATAAACCACTCGGGTCCCAGATGTAGTTTTTATGAATTTTACAAGTGGTATATTTTCCAATAAAACACTCGTGTCCCCAAAATATATATATATATATTTTTTTTTAATAATAATTTAATGCTATTTTGGATTGGGACCTTTCTGTAGATCACCTACGGTTGAGAAAGCTTCCCGTTAAAAAAAATATCATTAATATCCCATTTTAGTCTATTTTTTGGCCAATTATAGACCCCATCTTAGTCACTTTTTGGAAAATGTAATTTTTGCAATCCCAACTTAGTCACTTTCTATTTGTGCATCTACCTTGTCAATCCTTTAAAAAGCCGGGCCACGTGGTTTTGTGCTATTGAGTACCGTAAAAACTCGTGTATAAGCCGCACTCGTATATAAGCCGCACCCCCAACTTTCGAGCTTGATTTTGAAAAAAATAAAACTCTTAAAAAGCGCTGAGCAAAAGAAAGTGATTACTTGTACATTGTAAGCTTGGTCAAATCTGACGCTGTGTATTTGCTGCGATCAAATAACTCTTGAAATACCTTTTACAAGCTATTCTTCAATGGAATTTCCGATATCCTCCTAAAGAGAGGCTCTTTATTGCTAAATTCAAACGGAAATCCGAGCAAAACAATCTCTGACCGATCGATGCAAAATGTTGCTTAGTAACCACGCAGCCTGGGCCGAGTCACGTAGATCGATCGAATTGAACGATCGAACGAACGATAAACAACATGGAAAAGTTCCACTTCACTTCACCTGTGCGTGGATACCATGTTTATAAACATGTATGGAAGCCTTCAATTGGTGAAAAACTTGTTGCTCGACGCGAGTTTAACAATCCTATGGATAAACACGTGGTGCAAGTTGTGAAGAACACCGAAACAGTCGGTCATTTCCCCGTGAGTTCTCACGAATAGCGTGGTATTTTCTTGCACATGGCGGAGAGATCAGTATTGAAGTGATCGGTCGCAGAAGGCATTGTAAGCAGCTTTGTGGAGGAATGGAGATTCCATGCCAGTTAGAGCTTAGCTACGCAAAGGAAGTACAAATGAATCGCTTGAAAGAACTACTCGCGAAGAAGATTCAGGTTTAAAACCTGAAGAGACATACGGCTCCTTTAGGAGCCACCACTTCTATCAAAAGCAATGATCAACAACAGCAACAGGTTTCAAAATGTTGAATGTTTATTTACTTACGTTTTTAAGTGCTATATCTGACCCCTAACTAGGCAATTAGCCCCCTCTGAAAGCAATGGTCTCGTATATAAGCCGCACCCGCCATTTTGAGCCCAAAATTTCAGCAAAAAGGTGCGGCTTATACACGAGTTTTTACGGTAACTGGTCAATATTTAAGTTGTGGTTTCAAGAATGGAATGTAATGCGGTCAATGCAAGCTTATTGTTAAATTTAATAAACAACTTTCTGATCTTTTTAACCGAGAATCTTCCCATTTTGATTCCCTATTTACCCCCAAAATTCGAAAATTTGCAACCCCATTCTAGTAACTCTATTGAAAATGCAACCCCATTATAGTCACTGCAGTTGTGAAAATGTGACCCCATCCAGCGGCACATCCCCATTAGGCTCCTGTAAGGGAGTACCCCCCCTCCCCTGGGGCAGTTACCCCCAAATTTGGCATCATGTTGGTCTGTAAAAAACTGATGATAAGCTCTTTGATTTTCATACTGTACAAATTTATACATTTATGCTATTGTTGTGGACACTTAACTGTGTTTTGAACTGATATAGTGAGACTGAGAAAATTGTCAACCCAGGGGTATTAATTGATCTATACTTCACCTAGATTCTCACTTACATTTTTCTTTTGCTGGCAGAAGCTCTTCATATTAACAAATCAATTCCAAGGCCTTTCCCAAATGGATTTCCAGGGGTGCATTCATTAACAAGACCAACAGATCTTCAAGGAACAGCGGTGAGTGACCCCTCTCTTGTGGCTTTTATTATTATTATTATTATTATTTTCATATGCAACATAATGTTACTTACAAATTCCGACACATTCAAAAGGTAATGTGCCTGTAAAACAGACTGTATTGTAATAAACTGCTGAACTTAACTTGCTGGGCCGTACTCAATAAAATTGGCCCTTAGTCATTTTTTATGGACCTCTGGCCAATAGTAGGTTACCACAGTAGCTATAGAGATCATGAAGGTGAAATTGTCAAGTGCTGTGATAGTGTTGTCAGGTCTCAGTACGATGTGCTCTGTTCTAGGCAGCCTCACCAAAGAACAAGGTAATGTCACAATTAACCACAGAGTCCCTCCAAAAGAGCAATCATAATACAGATGCAAGGGTGACATCTTTTGCAGAGAACAGGGAGGCATATGCAAGAGGAACAGACGAATTGTTGGTGAAAAGAGGAAAATGTGCCGCAGGGGAAAGGTGCCACAGTGTTACTACTTTGTCAGGGCTTAGTGCTCTTGAACAGAGAACAAGGGTCAGTGAGTTATCAGTGATACAGTTGGATGACCCTCTGTATCAGCCAAGTCAAGGCATTCATCACCAACAACACAATCACTTGGAAAACAGACAGGAGGGTGGGCCGTATCAGGAGACCAAAAAACAACAGGAAAAAAACAATGAAGAGGAGACAAATGGAAAGGACACTGGAGAATTTATCAAGCTTCAACAAGTTGCACCAAAAAGTGCAGGATATGACCAGCAAGAACAAACAGATATAGTGAAAAGGAGGAAGAATTCAAAGGGTATGTCAGCTTCATTACACGCAACTAACCAAAGAAAAAATTACTTGAGTAGTACCATGTCTGGAGGAAGTAAAAGATTTCCAGATGGTCACCATCAAGGGAACAAACCAATGCATGTGTCATCACAGAAAAACTCATTGCAGTCATATACCATAGATGCCAAGCACTCTAATTCAGGATTGGCAGGTTTGAAAGGTTTACCAGCAAGGCAGTTACAAACAAATAAAAGGGAAGTGAGAGACAGCAGTGTTAAGTGTCAACCACTACAGGAACAAAAGGATTCTGTAGAATATCGGAAAGCAACATGTGTTTTGGATGAAAGGTTTCAAGCTTTCCTCAATGGGAATAATTTAATTGCAGAGTGCTCCACAGGTGAACCAGTAAAAATGGATTAATCTGCGACAAATCAAAAGTAAAATGCCTAAAAAATTGCTTAGAAGTAATAATTTTATTACAATGAAATTATGCAAGAATTGTAACACGTTATTTTTGCTATTAAAATGAGCTGCTATAGAAAGTAACTGTAACTGAGATTTATCTTGGTTTAGGCTCAGAAACTGTTAATCTGTAGTCCTCTACTAGCACTAATCCAAAGTTTAAAGTAATGTTCACATGTAATGATTATTTATGAAAATTGTAACCTAGAATTGCTGTGATAACAGGACAAAAAATAGAGTTGGGCTATGTAATCTGCCTTTTACGTCCTTTACTGCAGAAAGTTGGGACCATAACTGGTGAAAATTGTTTCCCATTTCTGTTATCCATGAAGGTGTAATGTTCATTGTGTATGAAAGCAGAAAGTTAACCATTAGTTACAGTTACATTGGCCTGACAGAAAGTTACATTAGCCTGACAGAAACCATGTAAGAGGTGCATCCCAAGAAAGTGGAAAAGATTGTTTTTTGGTCTCCTGTGAATATGAAAATTGACAAAGTAAAGACAGTCGATGAACAGTATTGACTCGTTATTACTGAGATACAGGGGGGAGAAAGAGCAGATATCTTGAGTGGGTTGGAGGGGGGATTTATTGCTGGAGTACTGCAGGATGTGCCATGTTTTAATTTGCCTAATACTCCCCTTTGCAAAGCATATTGTTGCTGTCCTTAATCTCTCCCACCCCTCACTGTAAAGTCTGTTTGTTGGAGCTTTTATTAGTTTTTGAGGCTATCTATGGTTTATAAAATCAGTAAAGAACTAGTGTACCAATATGAAAATAAATCACAATTTCTAATCATGTTTATTTATCAATTAAGTAAATGCCATTATTGGTATAAATGACATGTTGAAGCATCTCGCTTCTCTAAGTCCAACCTGGGGTTAGCACATTAACGTTGATGTTTTAGTTAATAGTCCTAGTGCCTCAAGACCGACCTTTTATTTTAAGCTTTTGAGTAGGGGTGGGTGTGACGTGAAGGAGAAAAATACCAGCATACTTGTTCTCCACCCCCTTAAAATCTAAGTAACTGCTCTGTCAGTGGCTCACCTTCCCAGGTCATACTGGAGGGGGTGTCTTAACAAGGTAGGTGCAAAATGAAAGCCACATTTCAAAGTACAAATCACTGAGCAGGAAAAAAGTGTATGCAGCCTGTTGACACTATATCAAAATATTATTTTAAATCATGCAAAAACATGGAATTCATACTGAGAAAAAACACTCAAAACTGTACATGGGCAGAACAGCGCCTGTCCTCAATAACCACTGCATGTGACCTACATGTATGTAACTTAACTACCAGGCATTTCAATGGCTGACATAAAAATATAGCAATTATTGCAAGTCATTTGTTTTTCCAATCTATCCTTTTATCAATGAATCTTTGGTGACCAGTGATCACCTTCATTGGACTCATTCTGATGGGACAGTCTTCACTGAACATTTAGTATTAAAAATACACTAGAACTCAACTATTAAAGCTTAAAAGAATCTAAATAAACAGTCACCCGAGAGTTTACACGTTCACTTGTTTTTGTTCTAAAATACAGCGGTTTTATGTTTTACCTTGCTTTTTACATCAAATAAGTGAACATAAGTGTTGTCTAGGGAACAGCTATTTAGAATGTGCTATATTGAATGTTGTGCTGATGCAAAATACATCTTACATTTCCAGTGTAAACTTTACTTAGATCAAACAAGACTTTGAACAGTAATCATTATCACCATCACACTTCTATCTAAACATGCCAACAGTTACCGGTACTTATTTTCTTTACCTTGAAATTAAATGCAAAAACAACCCAAGTCTTTCTTTTGTATACTTCTAGAGAATGGAAAATGTAGTAAAATATGTTGCAGTTACTAAACCCAAACCAGGTAAAATTAATAACCCTTTCACTACCAGAAGTTACTGACATGTAATGTCTCCATACAACATGCTTGCTACATCAAGCAAATAGATAGTGAGAATAACAATGATCAACTTAAACATCGCACTACCATACGAGGAAGTGTAGGAGAATTGCAACTCAGATCTTGGTGACTTTCCTAAATCATTGCAGAAAACCATACAAAGCATTTTATATGAATCCTCTCTGTCTACAGTTTTCTTTACCACAACTAAATTTTAAAAAAGTCTTACCAAACATCTGCTGTGCAAGTAAACTTTTCCCTACTTACATGTACAGAACTAAGCGTCAACAATAAGTATAAAATATTATTTTGGGAAGGAAAATTAAAGCTTGACTAGTATGGCACTTATTTCTACAAGGCTTGGATTTTTAGCATGAAACGGTTTTTGATTAAAGCTTCTAGCAATCACGATTTTAAGAGGCCAGTTTTATTAAGTACAATGCTCTTTGATCAAAGCTTCCAGCAATCAGAATTATAAACAGCCAGGAAAACTTAATGCTGAAAAATGTACCTAGTTCTTTTCATCCTAGCATACTCATGCACTACTGCCTGTAACCTGTAGGAATACCACATCTACAATTTCTCCCCTGTTTAATTTTACAAAAGAGTATGCCAAAACAAAAAGTTTTAACTTTACCTATATAAGAAAAAAATCCTGGAGAGATCACGGATCATACAGCACATACTGTATATTCAAGCAAATTTATTATTCTAGAGAAGGTCGAGTATACCTTCTGGGGCCTGTTTCTCAAAAGTCCCAATAACTTTGCGCACCAAGAGCTACATTTTTAAGGACAATGTCTACCAAATGTTTTTTTGTATTTCACAGCACAAAAGTCAACTAAACTTCGAATTTCCACATAAACCTAGAATTTTATTGCTTTATCTTTAAGGTTACCGTAAACCTTCGCAGGTGTCTTTAGCCAAAAAATTATTACCGCGCTGTCTTAAATACAACCACTACAAATTATATATCAATGTCAAGGTTATAGAATGCTCTATTCGATAAAAATTGTTTCGCTTCAATTGTTCTTAATAGTAAGGCGAGTCCGACCTAAAAGCGCGAAACGACCGACATCCCTTTGAGCGAATTTATCGGGTATCAAACTCAACCGCGTAAACAAAACTACTGCATTATATCATTCACAAGGCATCAATCATCAAAACCGTGTCAGGGATTTCCGTTTTTTTAAATTGATCTCCCGCAATGGCCATTGTTGTGAAAGGTATCGGTAAATTTTTGATCATCAAAATTGACAGAAAAATTGCGAAGCAACCAATGGGAATATCAAAAAAGCCTCACACGGTGTTGAAGATTAGTGCCTTGTGATTTATATTATGCAGAAGTTTAGATTCTGCGGTCGAATTCCATACACGATAAATTCGCTCAAAGACACGTCAGCCATTTTGTGCTTGGGGGACGCACTCTCCTTGTGGTTTGAAAAAATAAAAGCGAAATAATTTTTGGCGGATAGTGCATTTAATTAGCTTTTTATTGATATATAGTTTGTGGTTGTTGCATTTTAAGCAGCGCGCAGATGATTTTTTCGCGAAGGGCACTCACGAAGGTATACGGTAACCTTAACACCAACAAAACTGTGGTTCCCATTATAGATACTGGGATCATTAAATAGTTTTGAGTGGGCCTGATAAGTTACCAGGCCTCTTGAGAAACAGGCCCTGGGCAGTTTGAGAATACAACAGGCAATCACTTTTCTGATGCTTTATCAAATTCTCAAGACAAACATCAAAAAAGCAGTATGATGAGAAGTAAGGAGAATCGAAATGTTACCCTTAGGGCTCTATGGCCAATTACTTCTAGTATTTGTCTTTGAACAGTAGAAACATCACGCAGTGCCATTCCAGCCCTCTCTGCCCTCACTTGGTTCCAAAATTTCGACATAATTATAAAACTGGAAATAACCTGTTCTATCACCCTTTTGACCAAACCATAGACCATTGTCTTGTTTCTTAATAACCTTGATGACATCCCCTTTCTGAAAGAAAGAAAATACAAAAATCTTTTACAGACCAATTTCAAGGCCAGCAATTTACAGTACAAATTGCAAAAACAAAGTTTGTAAGGTACCAAGTGCACATGTAGATATTCTGGTAGGTAAAATTTCAATAAAGTAGAAAGAACAATGACAAGGAAACAGTGTCCAAAGAAATGTGCAGTTTATGCAAAAGTCAACTCTGCAGGGTGCCAACATCAGGTAGCCACCTGGTTCAGATCTTATTTAACCCTTTCACTCCCAAGGGGTCTCCATTTGACGAGTAAAATCGTCTGGCGTTAGACAGAGTAAAATCTATAAAGTCACTCTTGGGAGTGAAAGGGTTAAGGGAGATAGTTTTTAACCCTTTCACTCCCAAGGGGTCTCCATTTGACGAGTAAAATCGTCTGGCGTTAGACAGAGTAAAATCTATAAAGTCACTCTTGGGAGTGAAAGGGTTAAGGGAGATAGTTTTTAACCCTTTCACTCCCAAGGGGTCTCCATTTGACGAGTAAAATCGTCTGGCGTTAGACAGAGTAAAATCTATAAAGTCACTCTTGGGAGTGAAAGGGTTAAGGGAGATAGTTTTTAACCCTTTCACTCCCAAGGGGTCTCCATTTGACGAGTAAAATCGTCTGGCGTTAGAGTAAAATCTATAAAGTCACTCTTGGGAGTGAAAGGGTTAAGGGAGATAGTTTTTAACCCTTTCACTCCCAAGGGGTCTCCATTTGACGAGTAAAATCGTCTGGCGTTAGAGTAAAATCTATAAAGTCACTCTTGGGAGTGAAAGGGTTAAGGGAGATAGTTTTTAACCCTTTCACTCCCAAGGGGTCTCCATTTGACGAGTAAAATCGTCTGGCGTTAGACAGAGTAAAATCTATAAAGTCACTCTTGGGAGTGAAAGGGTTAAGGGAGATAGTTTTTAAGGGAGATAGTTTTTAACCCTTTCACTCCCAAGGGGTCTCCATTTGACGAGTAAAATCGTCTGGCGTTAGACAGAGTAAAATCTATAAAGTCACTCTTGGGAGTGAAAGGGTTAAATCACTGTAGGGTAGTGGTTAGCATGTGGAGTTCAAGCCCTGGTGGTAGCAGCGTGTCCTTTCCTTAAGGCTGGTTTTCACCAGTGACGTTGTCGTAAGCACACTTTTGACCCAGTGTAAATTGAAAATCAGAGTCGTAAGCGGAATCATAGGAGTTGGAAGAATCAGAACAGTTTCATTTTTTTCAATTCCCCTTATGACACAGACGCTTATGATCAAGTGAAAACTAGACTGTTGGCGTCGCATGCAGAAGCAGAAGGACAAACCAATCGTATGGCCTGGATTCAACCATTGTAATTGGTTTATTCTTCCACTTTTGCTTCTGACTCCGACAATCTAGTCTTCACTATCGTAACTAGCGACGGAATCGTAAGCAGAATCAATATTTTCCTGCAATTCCATTGATTTGACTTTCACAAGATGGTATCACTCTACGATTCTGTCTACAACTACGACTATGTTGCTAGTGAAAACCAGCCCTCAGACAAGAAACTTAACTCCACACTGTTTCTCTCCACCCAGTGTATAAATGGGTACCAGCAATATAATGTTGGAGTAACCCCATGTTGTATTAGCATCCCATCCTGGGGGTAATAATAATCCCAGGTGCTTCATGCTACTGAAACCGGGATAAGCTCCGGCTGTATGGGCCTCAAGGCTCGTGTGCACCAGTGTTGCATCCAGAGCGCGTCATTGCGTCCTGGGACGCGATATATTGCTTTTGGACCCCCTAAAATACTAAGAAGGGGTCCTTGTGGACGCACAAATATCATACTTGAAATATATGCACATTTCTTCCACTTGTATCGACGCGAAAAAAAACAGTACGCTAGCCACGTGCGGAACAACGAACTTCCGAAGATGAACACTGGAGCATCATGCCTTCTGATGTACAATTGCCACCAACACTGTGTGCACCTTTACCTTTGTTTAAAATAACTGGCCCAATGTGTTGAAAAGAAAATGTTAGAGGATTTTTATGCACAGTTTGTACCTCAAATGAGAGTTTTGAGTCATCATATGGAAGCAGGTGTTGTCTGATAGCACGGACATAAAGTGGTCCGGACCCAGGAGTGTGCTGTGACAAAGAGAAAGCAAGAATAATGATAATATACACATGAATGTGAACATACGAAAATTTCATATCTGTGAACTGTGGGAAAAAGATTAACGTTCGCAACTACTTAAGTTGTGCACATAACTGCAACAATCTTTCACTTATTACGGTAAATTAATCTTTCTCCTTCAGTTCACATGTATACACTTATCAATTATGAAATGTTCATATATTCACATTCATATCCTCATTTTCTAGAAGTGTACTGCAAGCTGGTAAGAGCATTGCCCTAGTGGTGTTGGAAGGTTGTGGGTTCAATTCCTTATCAATTATGAAATGTTCATATATTCACATTCATATCCTCATTTTCTAGAAGTGTACTGCAAGCTGGTAAGAGCATTGCCCTAGTAGTGTTGCAAGGTTGTGGGTTCAATTCCTGTTTAAGCCTCAATTTTACAGATCTTATCTTCACAACTGCTTACAGCAAGTTGCGTACATAACTGCTACAATCTTTTACCTACGAAGTAATAACATGAACTACTTCATTTGTCTTGGAATGTTTTCACTTGATGTTGATTGCCATGTTTCCAGCACTTACTTGCTCTGGTCTTTTTCAATGTTTTAAAGGGAAAACAACCAACCCAAAATACTTCCTCTTTCCTGCCAAATAGAGTAGCTGTTATTTTGCACATAATACCAGGGTGAGATTTCATACCAGAATGAGACTTAAGCTCCAGCATAGAAACCAGGGCAACCTTGCTCCAGTGTAACTCACTACACCATGAATTTTCTGGTGTTATCATGTAAAGGAATACAGAGCCACAAGATGGGACCGGAGTAAACTTGCTTCGCAGTGAGAGTAGCCCGACTTAATGTTAACACCCACCAAGTTTCACACTGCATCTCAAAGATACATGTCTGCGTTTTGTTTCATGCATGTATAATTATTCAAAATTTCTGGTACTTGCCTTTAGCGTCTGTTTGGTTTGACCCAATCTGTTTCTGATTGCTTAACTGTCAGTGCCCTCTGCCCACCTTTCTAGTAACTTTTTGCATTAATTTTTATTGATTAACCAAATGAATATCTATAAAATTAATGTGTTGACAAAACAGACAAGAAACAGCACAGTACCAATGGGTTAGTTGGTCTTGGGTTGGGCTGAGATATTCTTCTATGGTCGACAGGATCTCTAGAACTTGAAGATATAGCAGGGCAGGATACTCTGTTATTGTTACCCTGATTTGGGCTTTGCGATGGTCGTCCGTCGCTTGACGGTGATGCTTGAGCCTGTGCTGGGGATGCCACCTGGAGCTGCTGCTGTTGTTGAGGATCTACAAGCTGAAAAGGTGCAAAATATTTTATTACAGAGCCCCCTTAAAACCAAGTCTACAATCCTCACAATCTCATGTGGGTTAAGTTTGTTGGTGGTTCTCTCCTTGCTCCGAGACTTTTTCTCCAACTTCTCCAGTTTTTCTCCAACATAGAGACACTGATGTACAATTAATTTTGATCAGGAAACAGGGAACAACTATCTATTTATCTAATTCATGTATTTTAATTATGTGGAAAAATGAATGCTTGTTTCACCAACCTTTTTTACATATGGCTGTGGGATAAGCCCCCTGTCTCCCTTGTCATTAACTGCTGTCCACCAGTTCTCCTCATTTTGTTCAATAACCACCAAGACATCACCTTTATTGAAGCTCAAGTCCTCTGCATCCTGAAAATAAAGAAAACATACTTTTTTAAGTCCACTAAATCTCATCCAAACATATAGAGTTCTGACTAACAGGGAGATGCATAAAAAACTAATAACAAATCTTTCATCTGGCATAAATAATCACTAAACGAGAGACCTAACGCATAAACATGGCTGACAATTTATTTTGCTTGTTTCAAACCAACTGAGAGCCAGAGATGACATCAAAATTAGGTACTGCGCTAGTTGAGTTTGAAGAAAGATTATGGGCACTCTGATGTTGGTAAATGTATGAAAGTGGCACCAGGAAGGCAATTTTGTCCACATCCATCCTTCAAACTTGACTAAAACTTTATAGCCAGTGAGCAGACAGCATGCAAAAACTTCTACCATTCAGCTCAATATTGTGGCACTGATTTCTCAGAAAACCTGCTATAAGGGGAAATTATAATGCAACTGTTGCTACTACTACCACACCAACTGTTGCTACTACTACCACAGCAACTGTAGCTACTACTACCACAGCAACTGTAGCTACTACTACCAAAGCAACTGTTGCTACTACTACTACCACAGCAACTGCTACACTGCAAATACTCAAACCAAGGCCACTCAAATAAATTTTCATACAAATTTAATTGCTAGTCTGTTTTTCATGCTGAAAAATTTGTAGCGAGTGACTAAGACAATTCTTCTTCAATACTGATATGTTTTGTACAGTTATAGAGCAAATTATTACGCATTTTAAGTGAAATATAAAACGTCTGTAGAGATTCTATTGTTTAGATACTCTATTGTGATTGGATAATTTGTGAAAATTTGTTTGGGTGCATTTGTTTGGTTCGAGTATTTGCACTGTAAAAAAAAAGAACATTTATTCACCTTTGCCACAAAAGCATATTGGGCCTGTACTTTGAACAACTGTACAAAAACAAGGATAAAACAAATCAATCTATTATACAGTGATCCTGATGACAAGCCATGACATAATGTAGTTAGAGTCTGCTACATCAAAATGCGCTAGCAGCCAGTGGTTTTGCAGCAAACAGAAATATCTGCAGTTACTGTAGTTCACATTTCAGATAATTGTCAACAAATACAAGGTTATAATTGTGTCCAAAAACGTAGTTACCACTGTATATACATCGTGGTGTTTCAAGAATGTTTTGATGAAAGAGAAAGATGAATGAAGGACATATGAACCCTACGAAAACCTTGAAAATAAGCAATGATATACAGCTTTTTAAACTTATATTTCAATTTGACCAGAGCAAACTCCCACTGATTTCCTTTCAGAGCCAAAGATGATTAGGTCTAGCAAATTACGATCTCAAATGTGAAATTCCTTAAACTTTTACTGTGGCTTTGAAGTACTAAGTTTTGCAATGTATGTTTTGAGTGTTTTCAAGTATTTTCATGGACATGTTTTCCTGTTTATTTTCTAATCCATTTTGTGTGTATGCACATAAAACTATAAAGATTATTGCCACATGAATCCTGGATAGCCCAGAAGGGATACTTTTTTAAACCACTGTAGTCCTTTGTAAGCCATGTCGATGACCTTTGATTAAGGCTGTGGTATTTTGCAATTACAGGATATTGCACAACAAAACTAGATGTGTAACTGAAACCAGCGCTCTATGAGCATTGATCGTTTGCTTCTTTAAGGTATACTTTATAAACTGTATTATTATATCTCCCAGTTAGTCTGTGCACTGTGATTGGTCAGTTTAGTGGGCCATACTTCGCTGTACCGCCCGCTAAATTCAAAGGTTCGTTTTGAGATATAATAAATATCTTACAAAACCTTGTTTTCTCAGTCCATACTTTAAGTTAGGGATCCTTGTTTTTTTTCGCTTGGATTTATGGCCCATGTGCTTCGCTCTTGGGCCATAAATTCGTGAGGAAAAACTTGGTCCGTAACTAACAGTACGGACCTTGAACTTGCTTAGTAAGAGGTATATATTTTCAATATTTGCATACTTAATACTTACCGGCTGTAACAAGTTTGTAGAATCTAAGAAGTGATGTTTATAAAACTCTATAATGGCTGGTAAGTCAAGGAATGTTTGTTCTCCTATCTGATATCGAATTCCTTTGTTGTTGATAATGTAATGGCTGACTTTGCCGCTTTCACTGTAAAATGGAAAGTTCAATATTTTTATAGTGGGTAAATTCTGTAAACCATGACAAAAACAAATACCATAAAAGTCCACGTATAAGACCCACCCATAGATAAGCTGCACACCAAATTGGAAGCTAAAAATTTGGGAAAAAAATGAGGTAATATACAGTTTGAATTTTGAGTGACAAGAACAATTGCAAACAAGTGTGTTGTAAGTTTGGTTCAGCAAAACTCCCTCAGTATAGAAGGGTTGAGATTATATATGAACTTTTACAGTAATTAACAAGTATAAATTATCTATATATGTTGTAGTTCAGTTTTATCCTTCTTTCAAATTTTATTTTCCTTTGTTTCCGACTCATTATCATACACTACCATAACAGAAAACAAAGGAAAACAAAACTTGAACCAAGGAAAAAATTGAACTACAACATATATGTATACTTCCACTGATGAATGTGATCATCAATTATACTTCCACTGATGAATGTGATCATCAATGATGGTGGTGGGGGGGGGGGGATTCATGCTGATCACTTAGTATGGAAGAATGAGTTTATTTTTTGTAAGTATTGGCATGTATTTTTAACCAAATGAAAAGGTTGACATCAATTTTCTTTTCTTCTCATGAGCTGTCTGGTTCACTTTTAACTAATATGTTTAAAAAAAAATTAAAGGAAAAGTGCACATTGTTATCAGGTGGGCAATCAGACACAGTTTGATGCTACGCTGATCTGAAGAATAGTGTCAAACCATGTCTGATGTGTTTCGAGAAGATGCACAGTGATCACCCTTATGCAGGAGTTAATGTAAACTCCCACCCAATGACAAGGTGGGGTTAGACTGGAAAAGAAGGCAATTTGAGGGAAACCGCATCCCCAAGGGGGAGAGGGATTGGGTGATATTTGTATTTAACCGTTCCCAAGTTAGGAGTTTGGGTGTAGATGTGCTGTGAGCAGACTGTTGCAAAGTCAGAGCGGTTGTTTGCCTCAAACATCAACTCATGCGCTTTTCCTTGAAGGATCCTCGAGAGGTGAGCGCTTTTGTATTTGCAATCTAAATCTAAGCGATCTACTCTCTAAAAGTGGAGCAATGGACAAAATGAATACGCATCTGCAACTTAAGATGTATGGAGAGATGATTGCCTACAACAGCCCAACATGTTTAGTGAAGTGGTTCCACCTTGACTGTGCCTGGATCTCCTGGCATGTGCCCCAGAGGATATATGGAGATGCCCTCTTTGCACTGGTTTGTATAAACTAATGATTTTGACAAAAAAAAATGCCCTTTTAATGTCCATTTCTGCTAGGGAGTATTATTTAGACAATTTACTGAGTCATTATACTGACTACTGCAGCTTCATATGCAGTACTGATAATCTATTACACAGAACTGTGCTTTAATGTTTAAGGACTTTGGTGGGTGGACAGCTTCCCAAGGGTGAAGGGAATTTGTTCATATTTGAAATAAGGTCTGCAACAAATCCCTACCTTGTCCCGGGGTGGGGATGGGGCTGTCATTGACTCCTGCATTAAAGGTTCGGGTTTATGTTGAGTTTGTTTACGTGGTTCAAATCAACTTGTGGTTTCGTTTGAAACAACATCAGCGATATTAAAACCCACGGATAATCCAAAAGAAGCAGTTCCACTTTCGTTAACTATAAGAACTACTTGGAACCGCTAATTTTACTACATGTTAGTAAGAAAATGAATGGCTACAGTTAGAACCCCCATATTTTAAGCAAACAATGCATTAAATTGCAGTCCTGAAGACAGAAGCGGCCATCAATTATTTAAAGCGAACAAAAAGTCACCATAACGTATCGTTTGTTAAAAGTTTAATGAAATCGAACGTTTTGGAGTAAATGAAACAAGTGTGGGAAAATCTAAGGGTGTTTCGAATCCCTAAAACAAACTGAAAGAAGCTCCGATTTTGTACAATGGCGTTGTATTCAAACACGAGCAAAAATGGACAATGACAAAGATAGTTTATTTCACATTCAGTTCTTAATGGCAAATAATAATTATTCAAGAACACATTAACTGCTTCCGCTTATGAAGCTAAAACGTGGCGAGACTTACCTCACAGAGAGCGCATAGTCACCAGGTATCGATATGCTATCGCGAATCAGATATGTACCAGCTTTTCTTCCCTGCAAATACTCATCTGCTTTCTCTCTCGTTACACGGCCAAGGTAGCAGCTATAATAAATCAAACCAGTACATAGTGACCCTCAACAACTAACAACAGTTATCGCTACAACAGTCTAAGCGAAACTTACCCAAGCTGATTTGAGCGACTCATTTTTTGAGTTCGTCGTTCGTCGACTGATTTTTCGCAAACAAATCCTTGTATGATTCACGCAAAGTCCAATTCACATCATCTTCGCCTCACTCTCATCCCAGACGCGTTCTAGAATTCGATCAGATCGCTGTAATGTTGTCAAATCGTATGGGGCATTGAAACAGCAGTCGCCAAAACAGCGATCAAAAATTCCGATGGTCGAAGCAGTGAGTGCAAATCCGGAAACGCTCCGTTGCAGTATAAGGGGAGGGCAGCGCACAACGGAAGGGTCCGGTCACTAGAACCAGGCTGCTTACCGTTTTACCACGTCATTTTGTTTGTCGCCAAATTCAAGATGGCGGATGAAGGTGAAAGAGATAGACTTTTGTCAGAATTTACTGGCGTTACAGACACAGACGCTGAACGGGCGCAGTTCTACTTAGAATCTTCGAACTGGGACCTACATGTAAGTATTTGAGACTTTTTACTTCTGTTAGTGTTTTCTTAACACTGGAAAGGATTAAAAAAGTTACTTCCGACTTCGTTGTGACCGCGGGAAATTTTCTTAGATCTGAAATGTCTTGAAATAAAGCACGTTAGACTTTGCTATCATGCATGAAATATTGCCCACAACCGCTCGAGTTCAAGTATTTAATGGAAATTAGAGTGAATTTCTCTCACAGAGTTAGGCTGTTTTGGCTTCCTCTTGCCTTGGCCCTCTTTTCTCATCCTAACTTACTATTCAAGTACCCCCATTTCTGTTATAATTAAGTTTTTGTTTTTGCTCTGACTTGGCGTGGGGATCTTGTCATAATTTTTCTTTTTCCCTGTTTGAGAGGGGGTTTATGGAGTTTGCCTGGAATTAAACAAATTCAAAGCAACTTTGAAACAATGCAAAAAACCGGCAATACCAGGTACACTATATTTTGCTTTATAGCGCTAAAATTTCACCTTAAAATGTACACACAAAATAGACCTTTGTTCACTCATTATTGCAATAATTGTGATAAAATTTATTGAGCCATGTCAGAAACCCATAAGACTTGAAACATGTATAAACTCACATTCACTGCTTGGCCAGATAATTTCAAAAAAAAAAAAAAAATTATATTTCATAAGTATCACGTTTGGAAACTGCTTGCCCTAGTCTTTGAGCTTCTGGCACTGATTGGTCCATTTGGTTTCTCTTGCTTCTGAATATGGAGCTGGTGTATTGAATGTGGACAATCTGTGGCTGAAGGTTTTCAATGGCAGTTATTTGTTCCAACTCCTATAGGTTTCTGGCCATGTAGATAGATGGAAATAATCTTAGTTAATCACAGAGGTGTATAAATTCAAAGAAATCCCAGTTTATCTGTAATGCACATTTTTGACAGTTTTGCATTAATATCGCTCTTTTAAGGTTGCACTAAGCAGTTTTTATGACAGCATTGGAGAGGACATCGATGATTCAGTTCCTGAACAATCTGTAGAAGTAAGTGCAGCACTATACACTACGCTGAGAAAACTTCAATTTTTGTAAGAAAAATTTTTCTACATGAGTTTAATAATATAGTTTATTAACAATAACTGATTAGCAATGCAATTGTATCCAGAAGCAGTGACTTATTAATGAGCCATATCAAGTCCCAGTAGTGACCAGCATCCAATTTCTCATTACAATATTCACTGTTCTTTGACCATTTATGTTACGAGAATAATGAAAATGATCACCGAAAAGAGTTGTATTGATATTCAAACAAATTCTCCTCACTATTACCATAACAAGTATATGAGAACAGTTAGGAGAAAATGAATATTGATATTGGAGCTTAACAAACAAAAGAGTTCCATTAACAATCCCAGTGAGTTATTATAGTACATCTAGCATTTGTAACTATGATCAAGCTTCCCTTTAAGCCTGAATATCAACATACAAATTCTCCTTTGTGGTCTCTATGCATTTCATACCTCATTAGTTATGAGAGTTTGTAAGAAAACACAGTTTTTTCCTCAGCACAGACATTCCACAAGCGTAGGATCGTTGATTGATTCAACAATTCCGCACCAGTGAGCACAAACAAATAATTTGTTATGTATCAAAACTTTTCCCTACGGGAATTACATAAGATATATATGTATACATGCATGCGGACGGTCGTCTTTTTAACCCTGATGATGGCAGACAGCCGAAAACGTTTGGTTTTTACTTTTTATACTTTTTAAACTTTACGTGAATTTTTTAATATTTGTAGCCTTATACATAGATACTTTTTATCAAGCGAACATTATGGACACAACAGTTTGTTATGTTGATCATTCCCTTAAATTCTTATTGCTAGAATTCACAACTAGTTTTAATTTGCTGATAACAGTTACACCAGTCCTCTTTCTCTTTTCCTAGTTTTACAGCTGTATAATGCATGTTTGGTCTTTTGTTAATTTTTAAACAGCAATCAGTTGAAAGGACAGGGAGGGCTGTGCGGTCAGAGTAAGTTGAGTTTTTATGGCTTTCATGAAGTTAATTACGCTTTGATACTCAGGTTTTGGAAGTGAAAGGGTCTAGTTGACTACCCTCTTACAGTGCACTTTGTCTATATATCCAGGAGACAAATTGCATCAATGGCCAATGTTCGATCAATTCAATCTGACGAGGATAGTGGGGATGAGGAAGGGCAGGCATTTTATGCTGGCGGATCTGAGAGAAGGTACTGTATACAGTTGATATAAACAATAAAAACAAAACATCTTGTTGTGAGATTCAATAAGATTTCAGTTTCTATAGTGTGTATATTTCCTATATATGTTTCTTTTTTTTTGACAGTGGGCAACAAATTCTTGGTCCACCAAGGAAAAAACAACCACCACATGACATCACACAGAATATATTTGATGAAGCAAAAAGGTAATATTCACATTAGGTTATTTTGCACCAACCTAAGCAAGTGACAACTGAACAAATTCTCTTAACAAAAATGATCATTACACTACGAAGCAAATGTATGAATGAAATTGAAAAATTTATAAACTTAGCCCACTCTTAGCTCTCAGTACTTCAGATATAGTTAATGAAAGATACTTTTATAGTTTTAGTATAATAACTAGAAGAGCACTTGGTAGAGCGGATACCTCTGCCCCGCCACATATGTACACCTGATATTACACTCATCTGGATCTGAGATCCGGAGTTTAATCCGGATAAATCCCAAATTTTAATTGATTGATCCTGGGTATATTTGCGACCTTTCCACCAAATTTGGTGGAAATCCATTGATTAGTTTTTGCGTAAAACGATTAACAGACAGACAAACGAACAAACAGACAGGCGTGAAAACATAACCTCCTTGGCGGAGGTAATTATTGTATAGATGATTAGTAATGGTAATAGGACTGAGTGGAGTACAATTCAGGAAGTAATCAAGCAAGGGATTTCAAATCAGCATAGCACAAGGCTGTTTAAAAACTGTGTGTCCAATGATTTAAATGTGAAGAATCTGAAACCAGAAATGGTTGCTTAATTTTGATTGGCTAGGATGGACCAGGTAGTTAAAGTTTATTGGCTTATGGCATAAAATTCTTAATTTTTATTGGCTGCTGAACTGTTTGTAATTGGATAGGTCAAATCGGACAGTTTGCACCTGAAACAGCCAATTAAGCCATAAATAAGGGCTGCAAAATGACAACCAATCATTTTCAAGCATTTCTTAGTGACGCAATTAATATATTAAAACAGTTTTTCATTTAAAAATTACTTTTTCGTTTAAATCTGTAAGTTGTAGACTCAAAAACGTATTTCCTCTGTCAACCAATAGGGACCCAGATATTTTTGAAATGAAATCTATAGGAATTTAGTTCCTATTTAAACCAATCAGCATCTGCTTGTAACATGATCTAAATTTAGCAGAAACTAAGTTTGCGAGTTAAACAAGTGGAGTAATTTTAAATCTTTTGTTATCTAAAAACTTAGCTCAATGAAAGAGCATGGTAATTTTTAGGAATTGATAATGTTTACATACAAAAGTTTTCATACCAACTTACCTACTCCTCATGTTGCAGTACTTTATTATATAGTGCCTTTGCACTAAGCAGCAGCACAATGTTGGGTGACGAGGCCCACAAAGCAGAGCTTTTCTAGTTTCTAGAGCATGAAGCATCTGTGGGAATGTTGTTACTCTGTCCAAGGTGGGAGGCTAGTCTATTGCAAGGTTACCCCTATCATTGTAGGTAGCCATTTATACACCTAGGTGGGATGAGACTGAATAAACAACACAGTTCTGTCACCAGGGTTTGCACTCTGGACCTCATAATTGGAGTTCTGACATGGTAGCTGTGTTACCACTCTGCCTCTCTTATGCAATACATTGTCAAGATTATTCTTGAAAGAAATCTTCTCAGCTGATTGTTGAAGTCTGCTACAGAAAAACTGTGTTACTTTTGTAGTTTAAACGTATGTCATTTCTTCCTGTAGACATGGAGCAGAAGTCATCCCTGATGAAGACATTGCAGGCCCTTCAGCACAAGAATGTCCTGCATTTACTGGCGCAGGTAGAAGTTATCTTCAATCTGGCAATGTTCTTCTAAGTCATTTTCTAGCGCTGTTATTAGGGACTTTAAGCAAATCGCTACGGCGACCTCTACTATGGCGGTCGTGGATGCGGAGTCCTAGGGAGAGTACGTCA
The DNA here is from genome assembly GCA_949710005.1 of Ricordea florida. Classification (NCBI taxonomy): domain Eukaryota; kingdom Metazoa; phylum Cnidaria; class Anthozoa; order Corallimorpharia; family Ricordeidae; genus Ricordea; species Ricordea florida. The sequence continues at coordinate 27,754,743 of OX453283.1, forward strand.
CCGTAGCTCTTCAAATTTCAACTTTAAGCAAGCTCGGTCCAAACAGTGACTACAGCGTTTCTTTCTCACTTGTTTTGGCTGTTATGACTTCCTTTAGAGAAGCGAGAAAATTTCATCTTTCTCATATTGAGTAGTGATCACATGTCATGTGTTGAAATACTTGAGATAACACTTAATATTTAAGTTGTTGCCATCTCTCATATTTTAGATATTTGGTTTGGAAATTACATTATAATTTATCAACAACAGAATTCAATGGTGGACAAGTAAGAAAAAGGCCAATTTAAATATTTCATTTGCCAAGAAAAATATTTATAGTAAACATCATTGGAGGGCAAAAACTAAACTAAAAATGATGATCGCGGTGTTCGCATGTACCGTATTTCACGACAAATCAACAAATTCAACGTTTTTGATATTTTATTCTTGTTTAAACAACCTTCAGTGACATTTATCTTTATTGCTGACAGTCGTACTTATGGTTTTCGTCTGGCCTTCATTTTCTCTGGCGGTTTTACGGCAGCCATGGCACACTCAAGTCGCATTCTGTTGACGATCGAAATCTCACACTACGAAGACGCAGGGAAAGCGTAGTAACGAGTACGGCAGAAGACAGGTTTTTACGTTGTATGATTTGGCGCTATGGCGAAAAGACATTTCCAAGCATGCGCACTGCGTCATTTCTGGGCATGTTTACTTCCGGCCGCCGTAGTAGAGGTTGCCGTAGTGATTTGCTTAAAGTCCCTATTCTAATAATCTGACCTCTCGCTCAAGTTCAAACATGGCTAGTGACTATTGTTTGAGAACAAATAGCCATTAATTTATTTAAGTCATTCAAGAATTGTACAATGCATGTACCCTTGGCAAAAAAAAGTTATCAATTCATTTGCACAATGTAGCTTATCCATTTCAAGTGAGACATCATTCATCAATGTTTCATTGAAGCGAAAAGGTTTTGAAAGCTCTTTTAATTTCTCTTTACTAAGTGATCAATGTGAAGCTTCATCCCACAATACTGTATTATCAGTCAGTACAATTTCAAATAAATGGTAGATGAGAATTAAGTAAATAAGCAGTTTGATGATATTGAATCCATCAAACACTTAATTCTCCAAACTTATGTATTTGGTTATGTATGCCAACTGTTAAGGAGAATTACTACAAAGATCTTAGAAGTTTTAAAGTGTGACTTAATCCTTAGCTTTCTTATTTGTTTGAAGGTTACCGTCTTGGAGACACAACAAGTGTGTCGTCAAATCCTATACCAGGAACAGTGTCAAGTCCAGAAAACAACAGAGACAACAAGAAAGTAAGACAAGCAGGATGCAGGATGTTTGTACCATGAACCTACATGTGGTTTAATAGCCTTGCTCTAATAAGTCTCCTATAGCTCAGTGTTTGTATAGGTAATCATACGGTTTCGAGTTCAATTTGGAATTAATTTGCACGAGTGAGTTTTTCAAAAAGCTGAAATTGCACGAGCCGCTTCGGCGAGTGCAATTTCAGCTTTTTGAAAAACTCACAAGTACAAATTAATTCCAAATTGAACGAGAAAAGCCGTATGATTACTTATTAATAATATAAACATGAAAAAATTCAACTGGAGGAAGTGCCGGAAGATCTCATTGCGGACGGACAGGAAGCAAGCATTTGACGCGGATTTGACACTTTCTTTACTGATTGGCTGATGAAGATCAACTGATAACGCTACGAACTCAAAGCGGTTTGTTTAAAAATAAAGAATATCATAATCCAGAAAATCGATGTGTAATTTGCACTGGTGTTACACTTTTTGCACTGGTATTACACTTTTTGCACTGGTGTTACACTTGAACTGCACTGCTCTCAGCCAATCAGAATCGAGTAATTTTTTCATGTATATTATTAAACCCTTTAAGTCCCAGTAGTGACCAGCATCCAATTTCTCATTATAATAGTCACTGTACATCAACCATTCATGTTATGAGAATCAATTTAAAAAGAAAGTCGTTTTTGCTTCGTGATTTTGTTTGGTGCAAAAACGGAACGAAACCTCCTCTTAGCAAAGAGAAATTCCTTTTCAGAGTTGTGAAAGAAGCAGATATTTTGAGGGAGCTGAAAAAACTTAAACGAAAGAAAGCGACTGGTCTAGATAATCTGCCCCCTGGATTACTTAAAGATGCCACAGAAGTCATCACAAAGCCTTTAACTTTTATTATTAACTTATCCCTCGCAACTGGAGTTGTTCCAACCAATTGGAAAGTGGCCAAGGTGATTCCTCTGTTCAAGTCTGGTTCTACAGCAGAAATAGACAAGTACAGACCAATTTCAATTCTCCCTACTCTGTCTAAGATTTTGGAGAGAGCTGTCTATAAGCAAGTAGTGACACATCTCGAACGCAATGGCCTTATTCCCGAACACCAGTTTGGTTTTAGATGTAATCGCTCAACTGAATTAGCGGTGACTCTGTTTACAGACTTAATCCGGAAAGAAGCAGATGGCGGGAAAGCTACAGGAGCTGTGTTCATTGACTTAACAAAGGCGTTTTATTAGAAAAACTGTCTTGTTATGGCATACAGGACAATGAACTGAACTGGTTTACGGATTATCTGTTTCTCCGGAAGCAGCTCGTCCAATTTAAAGGAGTGCTGTCTAAACCTAATCCTGTTTTCACAGGTGTTCCCCAAGGAAGTATTCTAGGTCCGCTATTCTTGATTCACTTTAATGACGTCCATCAGCCGCTTCGTTACTCCAAAATTATCACCTATGCAGACAACACAGTTATTTTCACCTCCTCGAAAGACTTGGATGCTATACAACACAATCTCGGTGAAGACATCAAAAGTCTCGCTGACTGGTTTAGAGAAAATGAACGTATCATCAATCTTAAAAAAGGAAAAACTGAAGTTATGTTGTTTGGAACAGCGAAAAGATTAAATTGTTTCAATGGCAAAGAATTAAACTTGATGGTAAACGGATGCCGCATAAACGCGACAACAACCTATAAATACCTCGGCGTTCATTTAGATCCCACACTAAATCTTGACACGCACTTTTTAAAAATGTACAAAAAAGCAGCTGGGAGAGTAAATTTATTGCGACGAATCCGTTCTAACATTGATGTCTTTAGCGCTGAACGCATCTACAGGACAATGATCATGCCCATTTTCACTTACTGTGGTCAAAGTACGCTTGGTTGGTCAGAAACACGCAAGCGCAAAATCAGAGACCTGGAACAACGAAGTCACAGGATCATTCTGCCAAATCCTACATGTCTTACTTGTGTACTCCGCCTACCCACAGTCGAGAACATTCAAATGAGAAAAGCCTGTAATTTTGTTTTTGACTGCCTACAAGGCAACGTTTGCACCCCTTTTAAAAACTATTTTAATCTTTTAACGCATAATCGTGATACGAGGAACTGTAGAGCCACTGTTGTTCTACCTAAAGTGAAACTTGAATTTGCACGAAAAAGTTTTTATTTCTCTGGTGCAAATATTTTTAATTCTTTACCTTTAAAAACTAGACAAACTAGCAGTAGGGTTTTATTTAGGCAGTCTTTAAACGAATTTGCTTAGGTTAAATAAGCATAATTTAATGGATTTTTAATTTTTACTTTTTATCCTTTTATATGATGTATTTTATTTTTATTCTTATATTGTTATATATATTTTTCTTTTACAGGACCCCTTTGATAACAGTACGCATGTACTGAAGGGCCATCCTGTTTAAAAATTCGTTATTATTATTATTATTATTATCAGCAAAAAAGAGTTGTATTGATATTTAAACAAATTCTCCTCACTAGTACCATAACAAATATATGAGAATAGTTTGGAGAAAATGAATAATGATATTGGGGCTTAAAGGGTTAAGGTCGTAGGTGTGACTCCTATTGGGAGAACTCAGATTTGTTTTGCCTGAGTTTTGCTGTGGTAATGCTAAAAAAAAACACAATTTTTCAGAAATTTCCTAGGCTCAAATGTACAGTCTTATTTAATTTACCAGTAGTATGGTTTATTTAGAGAGTTAAAATACCTTTTGGAGCAATACATAAAATTAACTGATTTGTTTTAATTATTTGTCTCATTCTGTGCAGACAGAAGTTGCTATCAAGTTCTGGTCTAATGGATTCTCAGTTGATGATGGCCCCTTGAGATCTTTTGAAGACCCAAACAATGAACATTTCTTGAGCTCAGTGACGAGAGGGTAGGTCAAATGGGAAACATGTAAATGTATCATGTATATGTTCTAGTTCAATTTTTTCCTTGGTTCAGATTTTATTTTCTGGTATGGTAATGTATGATAATGAGTTTGAAACAAAGGAAAATAAAATTTCAACCAAGGAAAAAATTGAACTACAACATATATACAGCTGACTGCATATTGGCCAGTTTATTTTTTGCATGTTAATTGAGTGAGATGTAGTGGAAGTCAACAAAAACACAAAGAACAAGGCCAATATCCAAATATCTTGACCAACCAAGCTTGATCAACAATAAATTGATCACATGCCCATTTTGTTTTGTTTGTTTTGTTTTGCGAGACAAAGATGGAAATCCCAAGTTGGCAAGATATGCCCATTTTCCCTGCTTGCGGAACCAGCAGTATCATAAAACCCTTTATGAATAAATTGATTGAAGGAGACATACGAAAAAAGGGAGTAAGTGACACCTGACAGAAAACAATGCTGTTGTAAAACTACAATTAACTCATTATACAGACGTGTTTTTTTTAACATGCATTGAAGTGAAGAACGTTGGGTTTTTGGCAAAGTTTGATGAGCAGCTCCAAACATCTCTGTTCTCAAAAGTACAGCAGGAAATGTCGCTCCCAAATCAGCCTAGAGACGTTGGGGGCTTTCCAGAAAGGCCCGTCTGATCTGAAGTCATATTTTCACTTGGATTCAAAGCCTTTAAGTGTGTACACCTTTGGTATGATCTGAATCTGGATTTGTGATCCATGATCACATTATGAAGCATCAAAAGAGCCTGGTGAATCCACCTGGCCAAGGATTCATAGGTACCTTTGTGCTTCTCAAAGCATCAATAATGCATGAGGGAACGGCAAAGGAAATCAGACATCGAGAGGTGTTTGGATATCTGATGAAACACCGACCGGTTTAATAGCTCAGTTGGTAGAGCACGGGACTATCGTGCGGGAGGTCGTTGGCTCGAACCAGCCCCATGGTTTTTAAAAATCTGAGGAGAAATTGCTGTCTTACATTGACATCTGTAAATGGTTAGACTTTGTAGTCTTCTCAGATAAGAACGATATACCGTACATGTAGGTGCCGTCTCACAACCGTTGTTCGAATCAACTTGTTGGGCGTTAAAGAACCCACGCACTATTCGTGATGTGGTTAGGTCCTTGTAGCAGTAATTCAGTTGCAGTTTGTAGGTCTCCCTGGCTCGGGAGATTGGGCGACCACCCCCCACTTTATCGACAATAAATAAATAAATGACAATTACAAATTTCAACGCTGCTTGGTTTTGCAACGTTAATTTCTCCTAAATAATTTCGTTTGAGAAGCTACACCAAACACTGGATACAAGTTTTTCATCGCATATCTAACTCCTCGAATTTTGCCATAAATACTTTGCTGCGCGTCTTATTTTCAACTCACTTCTTGGTGTTTGATATGTGATGAAACACTGTATCTCCTGTTTGATTTATTACGTCTCAACTAGTGATCTTGGATCACAAATCCCAGATCTGGATCATACCAAAGGAACGCACTCCAAGACAAGCTGGCAGAAATTAATAGCATACTGTAGTTTAAGACCAACAGTTCAACAGTACTGTTTTTCATCCTATTCTGACTGATTTCAGAGAGATTCCTCGAGAATTATTACAGAGATCAAGAGGAAGTGAAGTACATGTGAGTTTACAAGACAACAGACATCAAGAGTATATACCACCTGCGCAACCCAAGGTCAAGGCATTCTCTGGTGCTGGACACAAACTTGGAAGGTTAGTCCGCAGTTAAAATAGTTTCCTGATCTAAAAATAGAGTCCGTGCCCTTATCATAGTAACAGAACCCAGTATGGAAGATGCGCTCTCTTATCTTATTTTCCCTTGGTCTAAGGCTAGCTAACGGTTCTACAAATTTCCTTTGAATGAGCATATTGCGAGCTTTCTTACTAGTAATCGTGTTAATTTCTATAGTTGTGTTTTGTTCTGCCTTCTCTTCTCTCATTATTCTTTATGGATGATCTTAAATACCTGGCACTCCCCCGTGGTCTCCCGTGTGTAATTATAATTCTCTCATTTCTACTCATCAGTCTTGTATGTGTGATTTTAACCACCCGACCCACTCCCAATATCCTTTTCCTGTGTTTACAAACTCAGCTCTCCCCCCCCCCCCTCACATAGTATTCTTTTTTTGGTTACTGTCTGCCTCTTTCCTCTACCCAAAGTCCCCTCTGTCACTACAACTGACTGCTTTCTTTATTATTCTATAGCCCAGTTCCACAAGTTAAGTTTGCCAATACGTCTCCAAGTAAAGCGGCATCAGGTGGAACCAAACCCGTGGCCACCTCTGTGGATGAGTCGAAACCAGTCACAAGTGTACAAATACGATTGGCCGACGGTACACGGTGAGTAACTTAGGATCTCCGTTGTAGTATCCGATTGTTACTGTACTATCAAGAATCATGGGCACGAACGACAACAACACACAGTAACCATTTACGCTAAAAGCATTTTGGAACATTTGTCCAAGAGCATGGAGACTTCCGAAGCTCTATTTTTACAACCCACTTTTTTGTCGAAGCTCTCTTTCAAACAAGAAGACTTATTGACTGTTGATTATTTTTTTCAGTTTGTCTTGCTCTTCTCCAACTGACCTACTACAATGCCTTTCTATCTTTGGTCTTAATAGTTTCCTTTGTCTTGCAGCATGGTGTCAAAATTCAATCATACCAACACCGTCGGTGACATGCGAAGTTTCATTCGTGCGTATCCTTGAACAATGCATTTCTCACTAGACCGCGAGCAGTTCCGCGGGAAAGTTGAGTTAGCAAAGAAAGTAGGCGAAGGAAGAGTCCCTCGGGATAGTTCCGCGAGCAAACTAGGCAAGCGAAGGAACAGTCCCTTGGGATAATTGCTTGACAAAACCAAGCAAGGGAACGAGCAGTTCCGCGATATATTTGTACGAGCAAACTAAGCAGGTGAACGATCAGTCCCTCAGAATAGTTGCACGAACAAACCAAACAAGCGAACGAGTAATCTCCCGGGATAGTTGCGCGCGCGCGAAAACTTGCAAGCGTAGGAGCAAAATCCTGCGAGATAGTCGCGCGAGCAAGAAAGCTGGGTTAGAGGCTTCTTTCTGCCGCCTCACTCCAATTCCCCACTCGGCCTGTTGGTGCCCCTTGACTGAAAAGCAACTGGTGACAAACTAAATTTAAACGCATAACTTCTATCATGTCGTTTTCCTTGACCTGATCTTTAATCTAACACAGATCAAGGCCGCACATGGCTTCCCAAAATTTCGTTCTAATGACAACGTTCCCGAATAAGGAATTGACAGACGATAGACAGACGGTGGCGGAAGCAAACCTGTTAAATGCTGTAATTGTCCAGCGGTTTAAGTGAGTGACATTTGACAACTGAGTCCTTGTGATTGGTGTTTTTAACACCACAGGATGTCACGTGACAGGCAAGTGAGTCCAGGTAAAGGAGCGAGGTGGAGAATTTTTAATGGCTGTTTAGAGAGACGTGATCGGCCGAAGTCGCTCACGATGTTTGAATTTTGGAATCCAGAATAAAGTAAAGTAAAGATATAACGACCCTAGAGAGCTCTGAGCAATAAAGACGCAACTAGAACAATCACAAGCTAGTGCGCACATCATAATCTGTGTGCGTGATAATAGTTCTGGAGATTAGCGAATGCGCACACTTGAATGTTTGTGAAAAACGATCGCGAAACGTGGTCAGTTGGGTAGATTGTCTTAATTGTTAGGCCCCCTATTTCCCCTTGCTGTGGCATATCTGTCTTAAGAAATGAACGCTCTTAATTACGCGTGAGTTTCTGTTTGACCCGTCTTTGCGCGTGCATACGGTGGCCCAAAAGGGTCAATCACAAATCAATTTGCCAAAACACAAAACAATGTCACAAAGCACAAACCAATTTCCAGAAACACAATTCAGTTTACCGAAACACAAAACGATTTCCCAAAACACAAACCAATTTCTCAAAGCACAAACCAATTTGACAAAACACAAAACAATGTCCCAAAGCACAAACCAATTTCCAGAAACACAAATCAGTTTACCGAAACACAAAACGATTTCTCAAAACACAAACCAATTTTCACTTGCGCCGTGATTATCAGAGAGAGCCTGGAAGGAACTTATTCCCAGGATTTTCAGCGTCCATCATGGCGACTGTCTTAACATGGTGACTAAGCAAGACTCATCGCCCTTTTCGGTATTAAATTTTAGATAACATGTTTTGCAGCCATTGCGGTAGCGAGGTAAAATCCTGTTTTAATTTCTGCGTAAAATGTGGTAATCCCACAGCCCAGAACTCTGACGATCGTTCTTCTAGCTGAGAAACGATGGAAAGTCATAGCAGCTCTAAGGCAAGCACATCTGATGCTGTATCTTCCAAAGAACCAGTTCCAAAGTTGGATACTTTCATGAAGAAGAAAAAAGATGAGCGGATTTCACACTTTAAGAGGAAGAACGAGAAGTTGAAGAATGAAAAGGACGAACCTGTGACAATAAACATAGGAATAATGCGTTACGTGGAGGAAGAAAGTATGCTAAAGCCTCAGCGAGGAAAAATTCTTCCAATAAGGCTTCCTAAAACAGCAGATAGTGAGGAGGTACTAAAGTTAGGTGTGGCTAAGCAATCGCTACATAACGGAAATGAAATTGTCCCCAGCTCTGTGAATTCCTACAAATTGCTGTACCCAGATGGAACTGAAGTTAAACAACTGAAAGAATCTGATGAGGCATTTAGTTTACAAGGATACAAAGCTGAACTGGGAAAGCCTTATAACAGGTTAACATTGTATCTTTGTAGTTCTTTAGATTACCTTGATTATATCTTGAAAGGCCTTGTTGATGTCATTTCTAATGGTAGTGACAGTGAGGGTGATAGTGAAAAGGATTCTGAAG